>JBBPKV010000312.1:0-16068 GCA_038089455.1 Tylopilus cf. leucomycelinus
CTCAGTCTTGCTCTCTTCTTGAAGTCTGCGCCTTGTCGCTTCGTCCATCGCCCAAGCTCCCGCTTGTCCGACTAAGATCAGCAAGGCCCCTTACTACAAGACACAGCATCTGCTCCACTTGCTTAGTCAGCAGATACTTCTTAATTGGAGTAAGTCGTTTCACTACCAATCCAATCTGACCAGATGATGAAGATGTCCTCTGCTAATACTAGTATGGACAGTACAATCGGTGTTCTTGAAAACTTCGCACTTGATTTCGGTGGAGGCGAAGTCATGCTACAGGTCCAAATCTTGGCCTGTGCTAACTTTGACCTTTTACTGGGTCGACCCTTCCATTATCTCATGAGTGCTAACATAGAGGATTTCCCAGATGGTTCACAGACGATCACTCTTCGTGACCCTAATATGGACAAGCAGTATACTCTGCCTACGAAGCCGTGGTCCGAAGGTTATCCCTGTTGTCGAGACCGTTTACAGTGTACTAGCCATCAGTCCGTTTTGGAGATGGGTTTTTAGATTTCAATGATCTGCTTAACGGCTGGGGAGATAACAGTAACACTTCCATCACATCTTTTCTGTCCTATACACATCTTTCTTCGCTTTCTCAACCTTTGCCGCTTTATTTGTTTCTATCTTCAACACAGTCCGTTTTCAATCCAGATGCGCTCGCTGCGCTTTCTTCGGTTTATTCTTACGATCTCTCTTTGCATGCATTGGCTTACAAGCCTGTCACAAAGAAAGTTCGGTCAGTTGTGGCTCCAGTCGACGAGGAGTATCGGATTACCCGTTCTCTTCCAGACGATCCACTTACCGGACTATGTCCATTACCTATGCATCCTCCTGACTTCGTTCCTGGTGTTCGTTAGGAACGCGCTGACAAATTAGATCTCGATCCCGCAAACTGGCTATGGCCAGAGGAAGTCAAGCTCGTATGCTGGCTCCTCCTCGAACACAAAATGGCTTTCGCTTGGATTCTTACCGAGCGAGGTCGCCTCGACAAAAGATACTTCCCCCCTGTAAAGATTCCGACTGTCTCTCATACCCCTTGGACACTTCGCAACATCCCTGTCCCTCCTTCCATGTGGACCAGCATGATCTAGATTATTAAAGACCGGATTGCGTCCGATGTCTACGAACCATCTACCACAGCGTACCGATCTCAATGGTTCTGCATGTTTAAACAGGACAGCAAATCACTCTGACTCATACACGATCTCCAACCCCTTAATGCGGTTACTATCCGGGACTCATCCACTCCACCATTCGTGGAACACTTTGCAGAGTCTTTTGCAGGATATGCCGTTTACGGGATGATGGATTTATTCACCGGCTACGATCAGCGTCCACTACATCCCAAATCTTGTGACCTCACGACTTTCAATAGTCCGATGGGTCCTCATTGCCTCACCACCGTTCCTATGGGATACACAAATGTGGTTCAAATCTACCAAGCAGATATGTTGTTCGTTCTTCAGGATGAAATCCCTCGACATACCTACCCTTTCATCGACGACCTACCAGTCAAATCTGTCACCACGCGTTACCAGAATCCGGACGGTTCATATGAGACTGCTCCGGACAATCCCAACATCCGTCGGTTCATTTGGGAACATTTACAGGTAGTCCACCACATCTTGCAACGACTGCAAAATGTTGGTGCAACAGTTTCAGCAAAGAAGTTTGTGCTTACCGCACCGGATGCAACTGTTGTCGGACACAAATGCACTGCCGACAGTCACATTCCTCACGAGGACAAAGTACAAAAGATTCATGACTGGCCTCCATGTCAAACGCTCACTCATGTGCATGGTTTCTTGGGTGTTTGTGGTGTACTCCACATTTTCATTTGTGACTTCGCTTCTATTGCCCGTCCCCTGGTCGATTTAACCAGGAAGGATGTTCCTTTTGAATGGGGAGCATCCCAACAAATGGCGATGCAGCGTCTCAAGGATGCTATTTGTCTTTTGCCCACCTTACGTTGTCTGGACTACAAGTCCGAACTCGAAATCTTTCTTGCTGTCGATACCTCTCTCATCGCTGTCGGTTACATCCTGTCTCAGGAAGGGGCCGATGGTAAACGATATCTGAATCGCTTTGGTTCTATCAGCCTTACAGAGGTTGAGAGCTGCTATTCACAAGCGAAATTGGAACTGTATGGACTATTTCATGCTCTATACGCAGTCCACATTTTTATCTTCGGTGTCGCTAACTTCACAGTCGAAATGGATGCCAAATACATGAAGGGTATGATTAATAACCCGGACCTCCAACCGAACGCGACCATTAACTGGTGGATCGATGGTATTCTTCTCTTTAATTTTCGTCTCGTTCATGTTCCTGCTACTCACCATACTGGTGCAGACAGACTATCCCGTCGTCCTCAGTCTGATGATGATCTGCCTCCTGACAATGATTTCGAGGACTGGCTGGACAATGCATATTCCTTCTCTATCTCTCTCTTAAACGATCACGTTTCCCCGCTATATTCAACCACTTATGTTTCTAGGCTCACTCCACCCGCTACTCATCACGCTTTGGTCCTACTTAATGCAGACTCAGACTTGGTTCACGATGATCCTGTCCTCCCTCGGTCTCCAAAAGCACTCGCAAAAGAGGATTGCATCACCCGTATTCGCGAATTTCTACACACCCGTACCCATCCCCCTGACCTATCCGATGCTGACTACACTTCCTTCATCAATTCTGTTATGCGCTTCTTTCTTCTCAACGATTCGCTCTACCATCGTGAACCTCATGGGCGTCATCAGCTAGTAGTACCTATGGAACGCCGTTATGGCCTGATCAGGGAGGCACACAATAGCCTCAGACACAAAGGTGTCTTCTCAGTCCAGACCCGGTTGCTCCAACGATTCTGGTGGCCAATGTTGGTTGACGATGTCAAGTGGTACATCCGATCCTGCCACGAATGCCAGATCCATCAAACACAGAAGTTCCATATACCTCCTACTGTCCCCATGTTTGGCAGTCTATTTCACAAAGTTTACATCGACACTATGGTCATGCCACGATCCGGTGGTTACCGCTTCATCGTACATGCCCAATGCGTACTCACTACATATCCGGAGTGGTGTATGTTACAGTCCGAAAATGCGACCGCACTCGCTTCTTTTATTTTCGAAGACATCCTCTGTCGTTGGGGTGCTGTATCCGATATTGTTACTGACAACGGCTCCGCTTTCCTCCAAGCTTTAGATATTCTTGCTTTGCGATATCGCATTTGCCATATACGGATCTCCCCTTACAACTCTCAGGCAAATGGCGTGGTTGAACGGCGTCACTTCGATGTCTGGGAGGCCATCATTAAAACTACCCTGGGAGGGGAGATTCGCTGGCCAGCGACAGCTCACTCTGTTTTCTGGGCAGAGCGCATCACTATTCTTAAATCAACCGGTCTCTCGCCGTACTTCATGGTACATGGTGTTGAACCACTCTTTCCTTTCGATCTCGCAGAAGCTACGTTTCTTGTCCCTGCACTGGAATCTGATCCAGTTTCTAGATCCACTTTAATTGCTTGGTGAGCTTCTCAGCTCCAGAAGCGACAAGAAGATATCGACAGTATGTGACAGCACGTACTATAGTTGCATTTTGTGTCCATCAAACAGTTCGAGGCACAATTCAAAAATAGGATTTGAACTACTGAGTACAGTCCTGGCGATCTCGTTTTAGTCCGAAATACTCGGATTGAAAAAGAGTTAAACTGGAAGATGAAACCAAGGTACTTAGGCCCAATGGTAGTTCTTCGCTGAACTATTGGAGGATCGTACCTACTGGCAGAGTTGTATGGCGCCATCTCTAAGTTGCGGTATGTGGCCTTTTGCCTACTACCCTACTTTTCAAGGACGAAGATCGTGATTCCGGTTACTGATTTAACCAGACTGACCGATAAAGAAATTGACGAATTCGAAGCCGAAGACGACGTCGAACACGACAACAACAAGGCAGAGGACGCGGTCTTTGAAGACTAAGTCCCCCTCAACCCCTAAAAAGATTGTTTCCTCGTATCAATTCTACCCTGGGCTTAGACCGGTGATCTTGGTTTCATCCTGGTTTTTGTCCAGTGTCTCTGATATCACATAAAAACGTCACTAAACCGAAAAACAAACAGACTCTCTACTATACAATCTCTCGTTCCAATCGATCAGAAAACAGTCCTAACAAACATATCACAAAAAGTTTCTCTCCGTCTCTACGTACTGTTTCATTCAAACGCGCCATAACTCTGAAAGTGCACGTTGTGTTTCATCTTCATTCTCAGTCTGGTTTTTGTCCTGTTATGGACTCATCAATCCTATCTACGATCTGGTGAAGTATAGATGCCAAAAGATGATTGATGAAGACAAGACGAGTGGTAGCTCACACTCTGGTGTTGTACCTTCATTTTCAGTGTGATAAAAGCCTTTACACTTGTTCTGATACTTTCTTTTCCTCACTTAAGGACCGCATTGGACTGCACACGGACACGGACACACGATCGGATTGCCGATACAGGTTTACAGGACTATTCTACTGCTACCTACTGCTGCATCAGCCTTTTGAGATTTGCCAGCTCGACCAACTGCTTGGCAACCTCGGCGGCCATATCTGCCATCTCTGCCTCCATTGCCTTCATCCTCGCTTGCGACGATAAGAGTGCCGCCTCCAGGTGGGTGGCCACCCGGATGGCGTTCTCCTTGGATGTCGCGCGCCCTGGCTTCCTTGCTGTTGGCCTAGCCTTTGGTGCCTCCTTCTCCTTCTCCATTGCTGTCGACGACCTCAATTTGTTCGCGCATAGGCAGCGCAGCGCGTTGACGCTGTTACGACCGTTCAAGGTTTGTAGACTAGCTGTCAAAGGTGCACCTTGGGGAGGTACTCACGAAGAGACGCAACGTCCCAAGTGCAAGGGCTCTGCCTGTGGCAGCAAGGGTTCCTTAACGACAAAGTTGTAAGGACGAGGTAACACTCTATCGGTGATACCCGGGGGGTTCCTAGGAGTCGACAGTCGACAACTCGCTAGGCAGTGTCAAAGAGATCAAGCTACCGAAGGTAGTGATCGAGCTTAGAGGTCAAGGCTTGGGAGCGAAGGAGGATTTTATAAGACTAAGCTAGGGAATACATGACTGTGGAGGCAAGTATATATACTATGAGGAGATTGATGAGTAAGCAGATTAGTCATGATGACTAATCGGTATTAGCGAGCATGACAAAGTGATGGCGCAATAAGAAGTCTGAATGAGATGAGAATGGCGCCATCGCTGACGAAGCATGACAAAGTGGAAATGACAAAGCGGGCCATTGACTAATCGTGTGGATGTTAGAAAGAAACGATTAGTCAAGAAAAGGTCACCAGTTGGGACTCGAACCCAAGGTCTGGTGTGTACAAGGGTAAGCATAGGAAAAAGTGTAGGGAAAAGCATAGGATCGTAACATTACCCCCATATTAAGACGAGACATCGCTCAAAGTCTCAAGGTCCCAGGGATCGGGAAAGAGGAGCCACCTAGATAAATCAAAAGTCATGACTGGGAGACCCAGTGAGGTTTCCTTCTGCCACTGGGTCGAAGCCGTCATCAGTGTATGAATACTCATCCACCAATGTCTCGCTAGGAGCGGATCTGTCGCGTGAGGGATAAGGGGTACCTGAGGATCTGCGATGAGATCGGGAGGAAGGAGGACTGCAGTGTGACGAGGACGAAGAGGTTGAAGGTGGTGGGCGACGGGGGCGGCGAAGAGGACATCGGTTCTGAGGGTGGCGTGTCGCTGTTCAAGGCGAGTGATAACGGCAATCTCTTCGTCGTTCAAGGGGGAAGATGAGGCTGACGGAGGGGTTCTAGAGAAGGAGGAGGGAAGCCCTACGACGGGGCGTGGCAGGTCGGAAGTGCTGGCGGTTTCCTGCAGGTAACGGTCTAGGTCTAAAAGGAATGTGTCCATCTCTAGCTGATGGAGGGTGACTCCGAGTAGTCCGGTGGTCTTGTGTTGGATTTCTCAGAGGATGGTAATGACGGTGGGGAAGACATTAGACCGGGAGACGGCTGGGATGATCTGCGCGAGGCGTGAGATCTGCAAGAAGGCGCGGTAGAGGGTATACAGGGGAGAAGACATATCTAGGTGGGCGCTGATGGGTACGGCGAGGCGTGAGTCTTGCATCATTCGTGCCATGTGGTCAAGAGCGGTGATATCAGGGATTTCGTCCCTGAAGCGGTGGGCGGCGGCTGGGAGGTCGACCGAGACAGGAAGACCGGGATGAGTAACGTGGGTGCGTGGGGGTGGTATAGGAAGGGCATCCCGTTCCCAGCCAGGGTTGGCGACGATGGATGATGCGGGGGACGACGAGCGAGGGGGGGTGGTGGGAGTAATGGACGATTCTGTAATGGAAAGCGAAGACATAGCTAAACAAAGGTTCGAAGTGTCAATGATGAAGATGAAGAAGTGACAAGGAGAAATTTCTTAGCAGCAGCGTGAGCGGTTGGTTTTCTTGGGCGAGATTTTGGAGAAGACAGAGGGGAATCGACTCTTATATCCCTGTAGGAGGGTAGCGGAGTGTCGGAGATTAGACTCCGGTTCCCACGAGTCTTCTTCGGCTATGTACCCTTTCCAACGGATTAGGAAAGAAGGAATTCCTTTTTGAATCCTGTGCTTTAATATCCGCTCGACTTCATATTCTTCTTCGCCATCTATAAGGGAAGAAGGGGGTTTCGGGAAGTTTGGCCCATGTACGCTGTTTTCACGATAGAGCAATAAGAGGGAAGCATGGAAGACCAGGTGAATCTTCCATGTCTTGGGGAGTCGGAGTCTATAGGAAACGGGGGATAGGACCTTTTCGATGAGGAAGGGTCCTTCTCTTTTGGGTGCAAACTTTGGGTCCACAAGGTGGCGTTTCAGGTTTC
The DNA here is from genome assembly GCA_038089455.1 of Tylopilus cf. leucomycelinus. Lineage (NCBI taxonomy): Eukaryota > Fungi > Basidiomycota > Agaricomycetes > Boletales > Boletaceae > Tylopilus > Tylopilus cf. leucomycelinus. The sequence continues at coordinate 6,883 of JBBPKV010000312.1, forward strand.
TGGCTTCTAGCCAGACCTTATCGCCCAGGGTGAAGGGTATGAACTTGCCTCACGTTCTGGAGGCCATGGTTTGGCAGGCAAGTTCGTGGGCGGCAAGAGCCTCGTTTTGGGCGGCGGTGAGTGCTTGGATGTGGTCATCGACCGCAGGTAGGGAGGAAGTTGGAAGGACGGAGGGGAGCGGGATGGGTTCATATCCCATCATCAGGAAGAACGGCGATTTGCCAGTGACAGAGTGGGGGCGGTGGTTATGGGTGAACTCCGCGTGTGCGATGGAGTCGGCCCACGAGGTGGGATTCTCGCCGCAGTATATGTGGAGATAGGTTTCGAGTTCTTGATTAACTTGTTCCGTTTCTCCGTCGGTTTGTGGGTGGTAAGCGGACGAGAGTGCAAGGTTGTAATTTAGGAGCCTTCCTAACTCCTTGGCGAAGCGGGCGGCGAATTGGGGGCCGCGATCTGAGATGATCCGATCATATAGACCAAATCGGGTGTAGACCTTGAGGAAAAAGAAGGCTGCGATGCCTTTGGCGGTGACGGTTTTGTTGGTGGGGCAAAGGATTACCCCCTTCGTAAGGCCGTGGTCCACCATGACCAATAAGGAATTGAACCCACCGGAGAGGGGTAGGTCGGTGATGAGGTCACAGGACACCTGCTGGAAGGGGCGTGTGCAAGAGGAGGAAAGGGGCATGGGCGGTGGCATGGTAGGATGGGTGTTGGTTTTGGATTGCTGGCATAAGGCACAGCCTTCGACGTATCGTCGGACGAATTGGGCAAGGCCAGGCCACCAGTATTCGGCGGAGACTAGCTGGCGAGTTTTAAGAAAGCCGGGGTGACCAGCGGATTCATGGTCGTGGCAATGGCGTAGGACATCCCTGCGGAGCGTGCCGGAGGGGGGTACATATACGCGGTTGCGATAAGTGAGAATGCCGTCAAGGATTTTCCAATCTGAGAGGCGGGATCGGAAAGGAGTGGGGATGTCCCCTTCAAGGGCGTGGAGGGTGGTAAGGTAAACAGAGTCGTTGGCAGACTCCTGGGTGATGACTTGGGCAAGGAAGGTGTCGATGAGACGGATAAAGAGTGAGTCCGGGAGGAGGGTGACGTCGCGATTGTCGCGATCTTCAGTGGGGTAGTGGTCTGCTCGGTGGGAGAGGGCGTCAGGGACGGTGAGGTCTTTGCCGGGGACATGGGAGAATTTCAGGTCAAAGTCCGCTATGTCTAAGAGCCAGCGGGCCTGTCGTCGGTTCAAATTCTTTGGTTGCCTGAAGTAAGTCAGGTTCTTGTGGTCAGTGAAAACTTTGATGGGGTGTGAGGAACCGACGAGGTAATGACGCCACGCTTTGAGAGCACGCATTACCGCGAGGAGTTCTCGGTCGTAGATTTCATAGTTTCGTTCTGCAGGGAGGAGGGATTGGGAGAGGTAGGAGCATGGATGCCAGTCTCCGTTGGCATCAGTTTGGAGCAGGACAGCGCCCGTGCCGACGAGGGAAGCATCGGTGGCAATGGCAAAAGGGGCAGCGAGGTCTGGGAGTTGGAGAACCGGTTCCGCCATGAAAGCCTTTTTTAAGGATAGAAAGGCTTGCTCGCAGGTGGGAGTCCAGTTCCATTTCATGTCCTTCTTGGTAAGGTCAATGAGGGGTCGAGCTGTTTCCGAGAAGTGGCTAAGGAAGCGGCGATAGAAGTTGGTGAAGCCAAGGAAGGAATGTACTTCCTTGACTGAGGATGGGACAGGCCACGAGGAGATGCCCTGGAGTTTGACAGGGTCCATGGCAATTTCTCCATCGCGAAGGATCATTCCGAGATAGTCGATCTCGGGCACGTCAAAGGTACATTTTTCGAGGCGGAGATAGAGGTTGAGTTCCTCCATTCGTTGGAGGACGTGGAGGGTCCGTTCGCGGTGAGTGGTTTCATCGGCCGAGTGGATGAGGAGGTCGTCCATGTAAATGATGAGCCACCCTTCAGCGATCATGTCTTTGAATGAATCGTTCATGAATCGTTGGAAGGTTGGAGGTGAGTTCGTCATTCCGAAGAACATCACCATGGGCTCAAAGAGGCCTTGGTGGGTGATGAAGGCGGCCTTCCATTGGTCGCCGTCATGGATGCATACGTTGTTATAGCCCCATCAGGCATCGAATTTGGTGAAGATTTTGGATCCCCGTACCTGGTCTATCAGGTCGGAGATAAGGGGAAGGGGATAGGCATCCCGAACCGTATGTTCATTCAGGTACCTGTAGTCTTGGCAGGGACGGAGTTTGCCGTCTTTCTTTTTAACAAAGAAGAACGGAGATGCTTGTGGGGATTTTGATGGTCGGATCTTTCCCGACTTGAGGTGTTCTTCAACAAAGTCATCAGTGGCTTTCCTTTCGTCTGGAGATAAGGGATAGAGTTTCCCAATCTTTGGGACAAAGGTTTCATCTAGGTTGATTTTATGGTCATAGGGTCTTTTGGGGGGTAGTTCCCCAGACACGGGTTCTCCGAACACTTTGGAGAATTGTTCGTATTGTGGGGGTAACGTTTGCTTGGGTTCTTTAGCAAACTGTTCGGCGGCGAGCTCGGTGGCTTTGGTGAGTTTGGCTACGAGGGCACGGGGTACATAGTGGGAGCCGCTTTTGATGAGACGGTTGGTGGCTCCTAATCTGACGATGCGTTGTACCTCATGGACTTGTGCTGCTTGGAGACAACATTGATTTTCGGTTTCCTTTTCTAGGTAATCGAAGAGGTATTTGTCATGGACTTCATCTACATATCGTAGACGAGGGGAGGTGTTTGGGGTAATGGGACCCCGGAGTTTGGTGGCGTGTGCGTCGGCGAGGGTGGCATTGCGAGTGTAGTACGACGGGGATTCATCTAGGGATTTTGCGATGGAAAGGGTGCGAGTGGGCCAGTCTATAGTGGGGTTGGCCTTAGATAGCCATGGAAAACCGAGGATAACGTTCTCGTTTCCACAGTTTATGACATGGAAGGTGGTTTCCATCAGAACTCCTTGGACGTTGAGGAATAGGGTGGTGGTTAAGCGGATCATGCTGCCTTTGTTGGAGGATTGATCCACGTTTCGGACGAGGATTGGGTTCTCGAGGCGTGTGGTAGGGAGGCGATGTTTATGAACAAAGCCCCAGTCAATGCATGAAATTTCGGCCCCGCTGTCGATGAGGGCGTGAGTGTTGACGACTTTAGTGGAGTGCGAGGTAGTGAGAAGTTGTACTGGAATTGATATCGCCTTCTTTACAGCTCGTACTCGTACACTAGGGGAGGAAGGGTGCGTCGTCAGTCCTTCCTTATTTAAAAACCCGAGAAAGCCACTCTAGCTTCGACGGGGGAGTCATTTTCTTCTTCTTCGTCATCATCCCATTCGATCAAGGGTGGAGGTTGTTCCTTAACCTTCCGTACCTTTTTGGGCGTGATGGGTGGTTTGGTGGCGGTGGTTGGGTAGCGGGTGCATTCAAGGAAGGAGTGTCCTTGTTGCCTGCATCGGAAGCATCAGTTTTCTCGGATGCAACGAGCTCGTTCTTCTGGAGTCAATTTCTTGACTTTGACTGAGTCTACGTCCATGGCGTTGGGATCTCTGGCCATGGAGGAAGTAGGTGCCTGGGGTAACCAGGATCTAGTGGCGTGGGGGTTTTCGTGGCGGTGGGCAATCGCTTGGGATTGTTCCCATTGCGATTGGAGTTTCATGGCTTTCTCGATCATTTTGTCGAGGGTATCTGGGACAGTTTCGAGGGACGCTTGGGATTGTTCCCATTGCGATTGGAGTTTCATGGCTTTCTCGATCATTTTGTCGAGGGTATCTGGGACAGTTTCGAGGGAGTAGAGGTGGTTCATGAGGGGAACCGGAATTCCTGTGGAGAAATATTGGATGAGGACCGCTTGGTCCGTTACTTTGGCCAAGGAGATGTTGTTGCGGAATTTGGCAATGTAGTCGCCTAGCGTGGGTTGATATTGGGTTTTTCCGTCTTTGCGGCATTCGACCATCTTGGTGTTGGCGAGCCAATGGAGAGCGTCGCCTGCTACATCGTAGTGGTTAATGAATCCTGTTTTGAAGCTGGATTCAAAGCTTGCCCAAGTTCCAATGGATAGGGTTCCTGTGGCGAGGGCGGTTTCCCGGTAAGTAGAGGCCCAAGTGAGCGTGGGGCCCTTGGTCATATAGGAGAGGGCATATGCGACTTTCTTGGCATCCGTGTTGTAGACATTCTCGTTGACCCCTAAGTAGAACTTGACGGAGTTCAGCCAAGGTAGGGCCTTGGTATATGTGCCGTTGAATGGTTCGGGGGTTCCCAGACGAAGTTCGGTAGGTTTTGCAGACATAGTGGATGGGGTTAGTGGCGGAGGAGTAGAGAACGTTCGTGGGATAAAGGGTCATTGGGGTCCTAGAGGAAAAATCAGCGGGTGGCGGGACAAGGGGGTTGGTGACGGTGGCGTGGGTACTCAGGGAATGTTCACCGTGTGGGTAAACTCGTGGGCGAGACTGGTGACAGTGGGGTCGTCTTCCGCGATTGGAAGGTCAGGGTCAAGGGTTTTGGTGGGGTGGTCAAGGGTTTCATCGTCGGACAATTCAGAGTCAAGAGGTTGGGACCTCGATCGAGGGATGGACCAGAGGGAGAGGCGTCAGTCCACAATGATGGCTTATCCGATGATAGCCGTAGTGGGGTGAGCTTAGTCTTTTGTTACAGGAACTAAGTAACAAAAGACGAGACAAAGTGAAGACTATCTAAGAGACCATCGTGGGGACATAGAACAAAGAAAAACTAGGCATAAGACAAGGCGGGGCTCAGAAAAAGGCTTCCCTTATCGTTGGGTAGGACGCTACGCTGGGCTGTAGAGGATACACCAGGGGGGTGGTGTTCCGTGTACACCAGAGGGTTGTGTTTACTGAGGAGCATGGTGATACGTTGCCATGAAACTAGTCAAGGGGAAAAACACGAGTCCCGCTTACTAGCTTAGTCTTTTGTTACAACCGTTCAAGGTTCGTAGACTAGCTGTCAAAGGTGCACCTTGGGGAGGTACTCACGAAGAGACGCAACGTCCCAAGTGCAAGGGCTCTGCCTGTGGCAGCAAGGGTTCCTTAATGACAAAGTCGTAAGGACGAGGTAACACTCTATTGGTGATACCCAGGGGGTTCCTAGGAGTTGATGGTCGACAACTCGCTAGGCAGTGTCAAAGAGATCAAGCTACTGAAGGTAGTGATCGAGCTTAGAGGTCAAGGCTTGGGAGCGAAGGAGGATTTTATAAGACTAAGCTAGGGAATACATGACTGTGGAGGTGAGTAGATATACTATGAGGAGATTGATGAGTAAGCAGATTAGTCATGATGACTAATCGGTATTAACGAGCATGACAAAGCGATGGCGCAATAAGAAGTCTGAATGAGATGAGAATGGCGCCATTGCTGATGAAGCGTGACAAAGTGGAAATGACAAAGCGGGCCGTTGACTAATCGTGTGGATGTCAGAAAGAAACGATTAGTCAAGAAAAGGTCACCAGTTGGGACTCGAACTTAAGGTCTGGTGTGTACAAGGGTAAGCATAGGAAAAAGTGTAGGGAAAAGCATAGGATCGTAACAGACGCAGTCGGACTGCTCAGTCCGGTTAGCTCAGTCCGAATGCAAACAATATGAACGACATACCTGGGGCCTTGCCTTTGCCCTTGCCCTTGCTCCCTTCTGGAGCACCCCCCTCCTGCCTCTTCGGCCTTCCGCGGCCCAACGACTTGTTGCATTTGGACTTGACGCACTTGCATCAGAAGCAGGTCTGGTCGACCGGTCCGATGCAAGGCTCACGGGCCTTGCAACAGCCCTCGCACCTTTCGTCATGGTTGACGATCATGTCTTCAGCGGCGACCCTCTTCACGGGTCGCGCGTGCACCTCTTCTTTGTCTTCATCTTTGTCCTCATCGCTGTCTTCCACCATCATCCTTGCACGCTAAAATTCGTTAGCTGGACTATCAGATCGTAGTACTGGTTACTCACCTTGCTCGGGCGCCATATCCGCATGCCCTCGCCGACCTCCTCAATCCAACCACCCACCTCTGCGCTCTCAGCTGACACCGATGCTGCCACAGCTGGTCCTTGACCGGTCGCACCGGTCTCTTCGTCTGCCGATGCCGCTTGCACCTGTCTGGCGATCACACGTTCTTCCTCTTCTTCAGCCTGGCGGCGTCGTGCCTCCTCTTCCTCTGCCTCTTGCTGGCGTCGAGCCTCTGCGGCTTCAGCTTCTTCGCGTTGCATCTTTGCCTCCGCGCGCCATCGCTCAGCAACCGGCCCTACATCACGCATGCACTGGATGGCCTAGCTGTCAACCAGGGCCTCCACGCCGTGCTCGCATGCCGTTCACAGGCACGCATGTACTTGTGTCTACAGATCAAGTTAGTTCACGCATAGTGCACGGGCTTTGCTACTCACCAGAGTTGCATCCCACTCCACCACCCACATCTCCTGCTCTTCATGCAGGGTCTCCTTGTCGTCCGGTATGGTCTGGGTGACGTCGACAATGCAGGCGTTCGTGTTCTTGAGGGCTTGAGCAGCCAGGGCTTTCGGACTAGTTGTATCTGCGGGTTGGGAGAGCACGATGATGTCATCAATAGCAGACATGGCAGTAGTGGTATGCGGATGGTGTAGATGGTGATTGTAAGAAGAAGATGGACTTGGCCACTTCTCGCGTTTTCATAGTGTCCTGCTATAGGAGCTCATCACTCTCTACGTTTACAGATCGGTTTCTCGCGTCAGTTCAGGTTCTCGTACAGGTACCGTCCCTCGTGTTCAAGATGTCCATCGTGTCTCGTGTCGGTCTGATGTCGGTCCATTTCTATCCGTGCGTAATTCGTCAGTCTGAGTCCGATTGACAATCCGCTTTTCAGTCCTGTTCATAGTCCAAGTTCGGACACAATCTTTTATTTTCTTATTTTCTTCGACATCTATTACTTCGAACAAGTCATAAGTCACCTTTCTGTCACAGTCACATCAGTCACAGATTGGACAGTATTCCATTTGGACTACAAATATTTGTTGACAGTTTCATATGGGCCTTTGACTTGACCTTGTGGCGTCCTTTGACAGGACCACATGTTTCTACACAGTCCTGGGAAAATGCCTGGACTATAAAGACTTGTATCATGCATTTGAATATGATCACTTATCGGGTTTCACTTCGTTTTCAGTTTCCGTTCGAGTCCCTCTCCGTTCGTATCCTCGCCGCCGTTTTGCCCATTCGTCTCTTCGCTGTTTGCCATTCGTTCCATCGCCGCTTGTTCGTCCTTCGTAGTCCGATATTTCGGACCATTCGTTAACAGTCCGGACTACGCCGGACCGGTCTATTCCAAGCAAGGATTATTGTCTTAGCTACCCCTTCTACCTTGGTCGCCTTTGGAATCCCTGGGACGAGCTTTTACTCGCTCCCTTCATTTAGCTCGACTTCACCATTCACCTTGGTGGTCAGCACCCACACCTTGTCTATCCTTCTTACACCGGACATCGAAGTGATGCCGTTCAACCATGCCATTTGCCTGAGAGTTGTAAGAGGAGATCTGGATATGGCGAATGCAATATCGCGAAGTGAGGATGTCTAGAGCTTGGAGGAAAGCAGAACTGTTGTCAGTTACAATCTCGGATATAGCACCCCAATGACAGAGGATATCTTTGAAAATAAAAGAAGCAAGTGCGGTCGCATTTTCGGACGGTAACATACACCACTCCGGATATGCAGTGAGTGCACATCGGGCATGTACGATGAAGCGGTAACCACCAGATCGTGGCATGACCATAGTGTCAATGTGAACTTTGAGAAATAGACCGCCAATCATGGGGACGGTAGGGGGTATATGGAACTTCTGTGTTTGACAGGTCTGGCATTCGTGGCAGGATCTGATGTACCACTTGACATTGTCAACCAACATTGGCCACCAGAACCATTGGAGCAACTGGGTCCAGACTGAAAATACACCTTTGTGTCCGAGGCTATCATGTGCCTCCCTGATCAGTCCGTAGTGGTGTTCCATAGATACTACTAGCTGATGACGCCCATGAGGTTCGCGATGGTAGAGTGAATTGTTGAGAAGAAAGAAGCACATAACAGAATTGATGAAGGAAGTGTAGTTGGCGTCAGATAGGTCAGGGAGATGGGTATGGGTGTGTAGAAATTCGTGAATATGGGTGATGCGATCCTCTTTTGCGAGTGCTTTTGGAGACTGAGGGAGGACAGGTTCATCGTGAACCGAGTCCAAGTCCGCATTAAGCAGGACTGAAGCGTGATGAGTAGCGGGTGGAGTGAGCCTAGAAACGTAAGTAGTCGAATATAGTGGAGAAACGTGATCATTTAAGAGGGAGATAGAGAAGGAATATGCATTGTCCAGCCAGTCCTCAAAATCATCGTCAGGAGGCAGATTGTCATCGGACCGAGGACAACGGGATAGTCCATCTGCGCCAGTATGGCAAGTAGCAGGAATATGAACGAGACGAAAATTAAAGAGAAGGATACTGGCGATCCACCAATTGATGGTTGCATTCGGTTGTAGGTCTGGGTTATTAATCATACCCTTCACGTATTTGGCATCCATTTCGACTGTGAAGTTAGCAACACCAAAGATAAAAATGTGGACTGTGCGTAGAGCATGAAACAGTCCGTAAAGTTCCAATTTCGCTTGTGAGTAGCGGCTCTCAACCTTAGTAAGGCTGATAGAACCAAAGCAATTCAGATATCGTTTACCATCAGCACCTTCCTGAGACAGGATATAACCGACAGCGATGAGAGAAGTATTGACAGCGAGAAAGATTTTGAGTCTGGACTCGTAGTCCAGACAACGTAAAGCGGGCAAAAGACAAATAGCATCCTTGAGATGCTGCATCGCAAGTTGTTGGGATGCTCCCCATTTGAAAGGAACACCCTTCCTGGTTAAATCAACCAGGGGATGGGCAATAGAAGCAAAGTCACAAATGAAAATGTGGAGTACACTGCAAACACCCAAGAAACCACGCACATGAGTGAGCGTTTGACATGGAGGCCAGTCATGAATCTTTTGTACTTTGTCCTCGTGAGAAATACGACCGTCGGCGGTGACGAAATATAAGTAGTCACTTATGCTAATGAGCAAAAGGATAAATGCCTATCGCTCTACCTACTTGTCTTAAGTGACAAATAGAGAAAGAACAATTAGCATAAGTCCCTAAGAACAGTTATACCGAAGGAACACTCATAACAGAGGCAA
>JBBPKV010000313.1:0-16043 GCA_038089455.1 Tylopilus cf. leucomycelinus
ATAGACATAGGGATCCCCCTAACCCAGACTTAGATCTATTCTATAGCGGTTACAAGGACATGACTTATGATGATTACTCTTGGGATTATTCTAGTGCAATCTTCTCTTTATCAGATGAACAAAAACACTGAGACTACTGGATGATCGACAGTGGTGCAAGTAACCATCTGATTCCATTTCTCGAGGGCTTTACTTCCCTTAGCAATGGGGAGAAAGTATGTTAGATTGCAAATGGAGAATACATGACTATGAGGAGACCAGGACATGTGATCCTAAGACAAGCTAATGCTAAACTGATCATATTATGAAATGTATGGTATTTACCTGATGCTACTAATAGACTTATGTCACTACTGGCATTAACCAAATTAGATTATACTGCCGAGATTAAACAAAGAGCTACTACTATTTGGAACAAATATGGCCAATTGGTGATATAGACATTTGCTTTATCACTGAATGGCGGTCTACATTGGTTTCAGTCATCTTGTATTAAACCAATTGTGAAGACAACCATGTCTTTACAAGATCTGAGTTCTTTTCTCTTGTGGTATTACTGTTTAGGACATACATCCCTTAATGTGTTGCAAAATGCATGCAAAATGGTATTAGGGTTACCGCTCCTTAATATTACTGTTACGATCATATGCTTCCCTTACACTTTTTCCCTACACTTACACTTGTGTACATGCCAGACCTTGGGTTCAAGTCCCAACTGGTGACTTTCTTTTGACTAATCACTTCTCTCTGACATCCACACGATTAGTCATCAGGCCACTTTGTCATTTCTCCTTTGTAATGCTTCATCAGTGATGGTGCCATTCGCACATCATTCAGACTTCTTATTGTGCCATCGCTTTGTCATGCTCACTAATATCAATTAGTCATCCACATTCTCCATCGTATATATACCTGCCTCTGCAGCCATGTATTCCCCAGCTTAGTCTTATAAAGTCTTCTCCTCATTCTCGCACCTGGACTTCCCTAAGCTCAATCACTACCACGAGTAGCTTGATCCCTTGGCCTTGCCTAGTAGTCGTCGACCGTCGACTCTAGGAATCCTCTGGGTATCACCAGTAGAGTGGTACCTCGTCCTTATGACTTGTCGATAAGGAACCCTTGCTGCCACAGGCAGAGCCCTTGCACTTGGGACGTTGCGTCTCTTTGTGAGTACCTCCCCAAGGTGCACCTTGACAGCTAGTCTACGAACCTTCGATGGTCGTAACAAAAGACTAAGCTCACCAAACTATGGCTATCACCGGATAAGCCATCATTGCGGACCGACGCCCCTCCCTCTGGTCCCTTCCCCGCCTGAAACCCCAACCCCAAGATTCTGAATTGTCCGACAATGAAACCCTTGACCACCCCACCAGAACCCTCGACCCCGATCTCCCGATTACGGAAGATGACCCAACCATCACTAGCCTAGCCCACGAGTTTACCCACGTGGTCAACATTCCCTGAGTCCCCACGCCACCATCACTCACACCCTTGTCATGCCACCCACCGATTTTCCCTCTCGGACCCCAATGACCTTTCATCCCGTGAACATTCTCCACCCCTCCGCCATAACCACCATCCATGACATCCACAAAACCCACCGAACTTTGCCTGGGAACCCCCGAACCATTTGACGGCGCATACACCAAGGCCCTACCTTGGCTAAACTCCATCAAGTTTTACTTAGGGGTCAACGAGGATGTATATAACACTGATGCAAAGAGGGTCGCATACGCCCTCTCCTATATGACCAAGGGACCTGCACTAACGTGGGCTTCCACCTACCGAGAGACCGCCCTTGCCACAGGAACCCTATCCATCAGAACCTGGGCAAGCTTCGAAGCCAGTTTCAAAACTGGGTTCATTAACCACTACGATATAGCAGGCGATGCCCTCCACTGGCTCACCAATACCAAGATGGTCGAGCAATGCAAGGACGGCAAAACCTGCTATGAACCCTCGCTAGACGACTACATCGCCAGATTCTGAAACAATGTCTCCTTAGCCCGGGTGATAGACCAAGCGGTCCTCATCCAATATTTCTCCACAGGAATCCCAGTTCCCCTCATGAACCGCCTCTACGCCCTAGAAACCATCCCTGACACCCTCGACAAAATGATCGAGAAAGCCATGAAACTCCAGTTGCAATGGGAAAGATCCCAAGCAATTGCCCACTGCCACGAAAACCCCCGTGCCACAAAATCCTGGCTACCCCAGGTACCTGTCGTCTCCAAAGACCCAAATGCCATGGACGTCGACGCCATCAAAGTCCAGAAAATGGCTCTGGGAGAACGCACCCGCTGCATCCAAGAGAACAGATGCTTCCGATGCCAGAAACAAGGTTACTCTTCCCATGAGTGTCCTCATTTTTCTGACACAACCACTATCCCACGAACCTTCCCTCCTAAGAAAGTCAGGAAGGTAAAAGAACAACCACCTCCGCTGATCGATTGGGACAAAGACAACGAAGAAGAACAAGGACCACCCATCGAAGCTAAAGTGGCCTTCGTGGGTTTTTAAATGAGGAAGGACTAACGATGCACCCTTCCTCTAGTATACGAGTACAAGCTGTAAAGAAGTCGATAACAATACCAGTCCAACTTCTCACTACCTCACATTCTACCAAAGTCATCGACACTCATGCCCTCATCGACAGCAGGGCCAAGATCTCATGCATTGACTGGGGCTTTGTCTGAAAACATCGCCTCCCTACCACACACCTCGCAAACTCGATCCTCGTCAAAAACATGGATCAATCCTCGAATAAAAGCGGTATGATCCATTTCACCACAACCCTATTCCTTAATGTCCAGGGTGTCCTCATGGAGACGACCTTTCATGTCATGAACTGTGGAAACAAGAATGTCATCCTCGGTTTCCCTTGGCTTTCTAAAGCCAATCCCACCATTGACTGGCCCACCCGGACCCTCACCATCGCCTGCTCCCTGGACGAATCCCCCTCGTATTACACTCGCAATGCCACCCTCGCTGACATATACACCACCAAACTTCGAGGACCTATCACCCCAAACACCTCCTCTCGCCTCTGATATGTCGATAAAGTCCACGACAAACATCTCTTTGACTATCTAGAAAAAGAGACTGAAAACCAATGCTGCTTACAAGCAGCCCAAGTCCACGAAGTACAATGAATTGTCAGACTTGGAGTCACTAACTGCCTCATCAAAAGCGGTTCCCGTTATGTACCCCACGCCCTTGTTGCCAAGCTCACAAAAGCCACCGAGCTAGCTGCAGAACAGTTTGCTAAAGAACCAAAGCAAACACTACCCCCACAATATGAACAATTCTCCAAAGTATTTGGAGAACCTGCGCTGGGAGAGTTACCTCCCAAAAGACCCTACGACCACAAGATCAACCTCAATGAAACCTTTGTCCTGAAAATTGGGAAACTCTACCCATTATCCCCAGAAGAAAAGAAGGCCGCCAATGACTTTGTTGAAGAATACCTCAAATCGGGAAAAATTCGACCATCGAAGTCCCCACAAGCCTCTCCATTTTTCTTCGTCAAAAAGAAGGATGGCAAACTCTGCCCCTGCCAAGACTACAGATACCTGAATGAACATACCATTCGGGATGCCTACCCCCTCTCTCTTATCTCCGACCTGATAGACCAGGTATGGGGATCCAACATCTTCACCAAATTTGACGCCCGATGGGGCTACAACAATGTATGTGTTAATGACAGCGACCAATGGAAGGCTGCCTTCATCACCCACCGAGGTCTTTTCGAGCCCATGGTGATGTTCTTTGGAATGACGAACTTATCCCCTACTTTTCAGCGATTCATGAATGATTCCTTCAAAGACATGATCGCAGAAGGATGGCTCATCATCTACATGGACGACCTCCTTATTCACTCGGCTGATGAAGCCACTCACTGCGAACGAACTCTTTGTATCCTTCAATGAATGGAGGAACTTAACCTCTACCTTCGCCTTGAAAAATGCACCTTCGATACCCCCGAGATCAATTATCTCAGGATGATTCTCTGTGATAGTGAGATTGCCATGGATCCCGTCAAACTCCAAGGTATCTCTTCATGGCCCATCCTGTCCTCAGTCAAGGAAGTGCGTTCCTTCCTTGGCTTTGCCAACTTCTACCGCCGCTTCCTCAGCCACTTCTCTGAAATGGCACGACCCCTTATCGACCTCACCAAAAAGGACACGAAATGGAACTGGACCCCCGCCTGTGACACAGCCTTCCTCACTCTCAAGAAGGCCTTTATGGCAGAACCAGTCCTCCGTCTCTCTAACCTTGCCACCCCCTTCACCATCGCTTCCGATACCTCCCTCGTTGGAACCGGCGCCGTCCTCCTCCAAATGGACACCAACAGTGAATGGCACCCCTGTTCCTACCTCTCCCAGTCCCTTCTTCCTGCAGAATGCAACTATGAAATCTATGACCGCGAGCTTCTTGCTGATGTGCGCCCTCAAGGCATGGCATCACTACCTTGTCAGTTCTCTGCACCCCATACAGGTCTTCACCGACCACAAGAACTTGATCTATTTCAGGCAACCCAAAAACCTAAACCGCAGACAAGCCTGCTGGCTCTTAGATCTGGCAGACTTTGACCTGAAATTCTCCCATGTCCCCGGCAAAGACCTCACTGTCCCCAATGCTCTTTCCTAACGAGCAGATCACTACCCTGCTGAAGACCGTGATAATTGTGACGTAACCCTCCTCCTAGACTCACTCTTTGTTCGCTTAATCGACATCTCCCTCGCCCAAGTCATTGCCCAGGAGTCCGCCTCTGACTCCATCTACCTCACTATGCTCCATGCCCTTGAGGGCGACATCCCTGCTCCATTCCATTCCCGCCTCTCGGATTGGAAGATCCTTGACAGCATCCTCATCTACCGCAATCGTGTCTATGTTCCCCCCACAGGCACTCTCTGTGGTGACGTCCTCCGCTGTAAGAAAGATGATAGGTGTGTGGGTGCTGACCACCAAGGCGAATGGTGAAGTCAAGCTAAATGAAGGGAGCGAGTATAAGCTCGTCCCAGGGATTCCAAAGGTGACCAAGATAGAAGGGATAGCTAAGACAATAGGCCTTGCTTGGAATAGACCGGTCTGGCATAGTCCGGACTGTCAATGAATGGTCCGAAATATCGGACTACGAAGGATGAACAAACAGCGATAGATCAAAGGGCAAATGGTGAAGAGACGAATGGGCGAAACAGTGGCGAGGATACGAACGGAGAGAGACTTGAACAGAAACTGAAAAACAAAGTGAAACCCGATAAGTCCTTTATTCAAATGCATGATACAAGTCTTTATAGTCTGGGCATTTTCCCAGGACTGTGTAGAAACATGTGGTCCTGTCAAAGGATGCCACAAGGTCAAGTCAAAGGCCCATATGAAACTGTCAACGAATATCTGTAGTCCAAATGGAATACTGTCCAATCTGTGACTGATGTGACTGTGACAGAAAGGTGACTTATGACTTGTTTGAAGTAACAGATGTCGAAGAAAATAAGAAAATAAAAGATCGTGTCCGAACTTGGACTACGAACAGGACTGAAAAGCGGACTGTCAATCAGACTCAGACTGACGATCTATGCACGGATAGAAATGGACCGACATTGGACCGACACAAGACATGATGGACATCTTAAACATGAGGGACGGTACCTGTACGAGAACCTGAACTGACACGAGAAACCAGTCTGTAAACATAGAGAGTGACGAGCTCTTACAGTGCAGCTGCCATGTCCAAAGAACTTTTATCCCCTGAGCTGCAGCAGACAATGCGAAGTGCTTCACCCTTACCACCCTCATCATCCTCGTCCACTCCAATCTCAGTCAGCACTAGCGATTCTTCCTCTCCATTATGTAGTACTCTTTGAAACCCTAATGGCGCATCTACTACTCAACCTAATCCTGGTCGGTTCGTGTCCGATCCAGACAATGCACCTACAAACGCACCGAGTAACATCCCCCCACGAGTACCTGGGACTAACCAGAATTTCTCTCCATCCATGCAGTACAAATATTCCTTCCCCCTCGAAGATGAGGCTGCTCCAAAATAAGTTTTGGACCGAGTCCTGGACACTAATGTTCCAGTTCCAGTCAAAGATCTCTTTGCAGTCTCGCTAGAATTTCGAAAACAATTTCATGAACTTACTACTGTGAAACGAATTGCTAACCTACCCTCGACTCATACTACACAGATTAATGAGTTATCCGGTGTAGGAGCTCGTCGCTCTCTACGTTTACAGACTGGTTTCTCGCATCAGTTCAGGTTCTCATACAGGCACCATCCCTCATGTTCAAGATGTCCATCATGTCTCATGTCTGTCCGATGTCGGTCCATTTCTATCTGTGCGTAGTTCATCAGTGTTACGATCGTATACTTTCCCCTACACTTTTTCCTACATTCACCCGTGTACACACCAGACCTTGGGTTCGAGTCCCAACTGGTGACTTTCTCTTGACTAATCGTTTCTTTCTGACATCCATGCGATTAGTCATTGGACCGCTTTGTCATCTCCTCTTAGTAACGCTTCATCAGTGATGGTGCCATTCTTGCATCATTCAGACTTCTCATTGTGCCATCGCTTTGTCATGCTCACTAATATCGATTAGTCATCGTGACTAATCTACTTAGTCATCCATTTCCTCCAACATATATATACCTGCCTCTGCAGCCATGTATTCCCAGCTTAGTCTTATACATTCTTCTTCATGCTCTCGCGCCTTGACCTCTAAGCTCGATCACTACTTTGTGTAGCTTGATCCCTTGACCTTGCCTAGTAGTCGTTGACCGTTGACTCTAGGAACCCTCCGGGTATCACCAGTAGAGTGTTACCTCATCCTTACGACTTGTCATAGGGAATCCTTGCTGCCACAGGCAGAGCCCTTGCACTTGGGACATTGCGTCTCTTTGTGAGTACCTCCCCAAGGTGCACCTTGACAGTTAGTCTACAAACCTCAGATGGTTGTAACAAAAGACTAAGCTCACCCAACTATGGCTATCACCGGATAAGCTATCATTGCGGACTGACGCCCCTCCCTCTGGTTCCTGCCCCGCCTACGACCCCAACCCCAAGACTTTGAATCATCTGACGATGAAACCCCTGACCACCCCACTGAGACCCTTGACCCCGACCTCCCTATCACGGAGGACGACCCAACCATCACTAGCCTTGCCCACAAGTTCACCCACATGGTAAACATTCCCTGAGTCCCCACGCCACCATCACCAACACCTCTGTCTCGCCACCCACCGATTTTTCCTCTAGGACCCCAATGACCCTTTATCCCATGAACGTTCTCCACTCTTCCGCCACTACCACCATCCATGATGTCCACAAAACCCACTGAACTTCGCTTGGGAACCCCCGAACCATTTAAAGGAGCATACACCAAGGCCTTACCCTAGCTAAACTCCGTCAAGTTTTATCTAGGGGTCAATGAGGATGTATACAACACTGACGCCAAGAGGGTCGCATACGCCCTCTCCTACATGACCAAAGGACCTGCCCTTACGTGGGCCTCCACCTATCAAGAAACCACCCTTGCCACAGGAACTCTATCTATTGGGACCTGGGCAGACTTTGAATCAAGTTTCAAAACTGGGTTCAT
Source organism: Tylopilus cf. leucomycelinus (assembly GCA_038089455.1). Taxonomy (NCBI): domain Eukaryota; kingdom Fungi; phylum Basidiomycota; class Agaricomycetes; order Boletales; family Boletaceae; genus Tylopilus; species Tylopilus cf. leucomycelinus. The sequence continues at coordinate 7,606 of JBBPKV010000313.1, forward strand.
TAACCATTATGATGTAGCAGGTGATGCCCTCCACTGGCTTGCCAACACCAAGATGGTTGAACACCACAAGGACGGCAAAACCCACTATAAACCTTCCTTAGGCGACTATATCGCCCGATTCTGAAACAACGTTTCCCTAGCCCGAGTAACGGACCAAGCAGTCCTAATCCAGTACTTCTCTATGGGAATCCCAATTCCCCTCATGAACTGTCTCTATGCCCTCAAAACCATCCCAGATACTCTTGACAAAATGATCAAGAAAGCCATGAAACTCCAATCGTAATGGGAACGATCCCAAGCAATTGCCCACCGCCACGAGAACCCCTGCACTGCAAAATCCTGGCTACCCCAGGTACCTACCATGACCAAAGATCCCAACACCATGAATGTTGAAGCCATAAAAGTCAAGAAATTGACTCCAGAAGAACAAGCCCGTTGCATCCGGGAAAACCAATGCTTCCGATGTAGACAACAAGGACACCCCTCCTATGAATGTCCCTGCTACCCGACTGCCACCACCAAACCCCCCATTACGCCTAAAAAGGTATAGAAGGTGAAAGAACAACCTCCGCCCTTGATCGAATGGGATGAAGACGACGAGGAAGAAAAAGACTCCCCTGTCATAGCTAGAGTGGCTTTCTCGGATTTTTAAACGAGGAAGGACTGACGATGCACCCTTCCTCTCCTAGTGTACAAGTATGAGCTGTAAAGAAATCCATATCAATCCCAGTCCAAATTCTCATCACCTTGCACTCTACCAAAGTCGTCGACACTCGCGCCCTCATTGACAGCGGGGCCGAAATCTCATGCATAGACTGGGGCTTTGTCCGCAAACATCGCCTTGCTACCGCATGCCTCAAAAACCCAATCCTCATCAAAAACGTGGATCAATCCTCGAATAAAAGCGGTATGATCTGCTTCACCACGACCCTATTCCTTAACGTCCAAGGAGTCCTTATGGAAACAACCTTCCACGTTATGAACTATGGAAATGAGAACGTTATCCTTGGTTTCCCATGGCTATCAAAGGCCAACCCCACCATAGACTGGTCCACTCGGACCCTCTCCATTACCCGATCCCTAGACAAGTCCCTGTCATACTACACTAGCAATGCCACCCTCGCTGATGTGCACACTGCCAAACTCCAGGGTCCCATCACCCTGAATACCTCTCCTCGTCTACGATACATCGACAAAGTCCACGACAAACATCTCTTTGACTATCTAGAAAAAGAGACCGAAAACCAATGCTACATACGTGCAGCCCAAGTCCACAAAGTACAATGCATCGTCAAACTTGGAGCCACCAACCGCCTCATCAAAAGTGGCTCCCACTACATACCTCGCACCCTCATTGCCAAACTCACAAAAGCTACCGAGCTTGCTGCTGAACAGTTTGCTAAAGAACCAAAGCAAACGTTACCCCCACAATACGAACAATTCTCCAAGGTATTCAGAGAACCCGCACCGGGAGAATTACCTCCCAAAAGACTCTATGACCACAAGATCAACCTTAACAACACCTTTGTCCCAAAGATCAGGAAATTGTACCCATTGTCCCCAGAAGAAAGAAAGGCAGCCGACGACTTCATTGAAGAACACCTCAAGTCAGGAAAAATCTGACCATCAAAATCTCCACAAGCCTCCCCGTTCTTCTTCGTCAAAAAGAAGGATGGCAAACTCCGTCCCTGCCAAGACTATAGGTATCTGAACGAACACACAGTTCGAGACGCCTACCCCCTCCCACTCATCTCCGACCTGATAGACCAGGTATGGGAATCCAAGATCTTCACCAAGTTTGACGCCCAATGGGGCTATAACAACGTATGCATCCACGATGGCAACCAATGGAAAGCCGCCTTCATTACCCACCAAGGTCTCTTCGAGCCCATGGTGATGTTCTTTGGAATGACGAACTCACCCCCAACCTTCCAACGATTCATGAACGACTCATTCAAAGAAATGATCGCTGAAGGGTGGCTCATCATCTATATGGACGACCTCCTGATCCACTCAGCTGATGAAGCCATGCACCGCGAATGGACTCTCCATGTCCTCCAATGGATGGAGGAACTCAACCTCTATCTTTGCCTCGAAAAATGTACCTTCGATGCTCCCGAGATTGACTACCTCAGAATGATCCTTCGTGACGGAGAAATAGCCATGGACCCCGTCAAACTCCAAGGCATCTCCTCATGGCCTATCCCATCCTCAGTCAAAGAAGTACGTTCCTTCCTTGGCTTCACCAACTTCTATTGCCATTTCCTCAGTCACTTCTCTGAAACGGCACGACCCCTCCTCGACCTCACTAAGAAGGACACAAAGTGGAACTGGACTCCCGCTTGTGACCAAGCCTTCCTCTCCCTGAAGAAGGCCTTCATGGCAGAACCAGTCCTCCAACTTCCCAACCTCACAGCCCCCTTTGCCATTGTCACCGATGCCTCCCTAGTCGACACTGGCGCAGTTCTACTCCAAACCGATGCTAACGGCAACTGGCATCCGTGTTTGTACCTCTCCCAATCCCTTCTTCCCACAGAACAAAATTACAAAATCTATGACCGAGAACTCGCTGTGATGCGCGCCCTCAAAGCATGGCGTTACTACCTTATTGGCTCCCCACATCCCATAAAGGTCTTTACGGACCACAAAAACCTGACCTATTTCAGGTAACCCAAGAACCTAAACTGCAGACAAGCCCACTGGCTTCTAGATCTAGCAGACTTTGACCTGAAATTTTCCCACGTCCCCAGCAAAGATCTTACCATCCCTAACGCCCTCTCTCACTGTGCTGACCATTACCCTACCGAAGACTACGACAATCGCGACGTCACCCTCCTCCCGAATTCACTCTTCGTCCGCCTCATCGACACCTCCCTCGCTCAAATCATCGCCCAGGAGTCCGCCTCTGACTCCATCTACCTCACCACACTTCGTGCCCTCAAGGGAGACATCCCTGCTCCTTTCCGCTCCCACCTCTCTGACTGGAGAATCCTTGATGGCATCCTCACTTATCATAACCGCATGTACGTACCCCCCACCGATACGCTCCGTCAGGATGTCCTTCACCACTGCCACGACCACGAGTCTGCCAGACACCTTGGCTTCCTTAAAACTCGCCAACTCATATCCGCCGAATACTAGTGGCCTGGCCTTGCCCAATTTGTCCACTGCTACGTCGAGGGTTGCGCTATCTGCCAGCAATCCAAAGCCAACACCCATCCCACCACACCACCTCCCATGCCCCTCTCCTCCTCCTACACATGACCCTTCCAGCAGGTGTCCTGTGACCTCATCACCGACCTACCCCTCTCTGGCAGCTTTGATTTCTTATTGGTCATGGTGGACCATGGCGTTACGAAGGGGGTAATCCTTTGCCCCACTAATAAAACCGTCACAGCCAAAGGCATCGTAGCCTTCTTTTTCCTTAAGGTCTATACCCGATTTGGTCTATATGATTGAATCATTTCAGATCGTGGCCCCCAGTTCGCTGCCTGCTTCGCCAAGGAGTTGGGGAGACTCCTAAACTACGACCTCGCACTCTCATCCACTTATCACCCACAGACCGACAGAGAAATGGAACGAGTTAATCAAGAACTCGAAACCTATCTCTGCATCTACTATGGTGAGAACCCCACCTCATGGGCCAACTCCATTGCACATGCGGAGTTTGCTCACAATCACCGCCCTCACTCTGTCACCGGAAAATCCCCTTTCTTCCTCATGATGGGGTATGAACCCACTCCTCTTCCTCCCGTCCTCCCATCATCCTCTCTACCAGCGGTCGACGACCGCATCCAAGCACTCTCTGCTGCTAGAAATGAAGCCCTAGCTGCCCACAAACTTGCCTGCCAAACCATGGCATCCAGAACACGAGGCAAGTTCACACCATTTACCCTAGGTGATAAGGTTTGGTTGGAAGCCAAGAACCTGAAACGCCACCTTGTGGACCCAAAGTTCGCACCAAAAAGGGAAGGACCCTTCCTTATCGAAAAGGTCTTATCCCCCGTTTCATACAAACTCTGACTCCCCAAGACGTGGAAGATCCACCTGGTCTTCCACGCTTCCCTCTTATTGCCCTATCGCTAAAATAGCGTACACAGGCCGAACTTCCCCCGTCCCTCTTCTTCCCTTATAGATGGCGAAGAAGAATACGAAGTTGAATGGATATTAAAGCACAGGATCCAAAAGGGGATCCTCTCGTTCCTGATCTGTTGGAAAGAATACACCGCCGAAGAAGACTCTTGGGAACCAGAATCGAATCTCCAACACTCCGCCACTCTCCTAAAAGGATATAAGAGTTGATTCCACTCTGTCTTCCCCCCAACCACTTCAAAGACCACCCACCATGCCCGTCATTGCTAAGATTTTCCTTGCCCCTTCCTTATTCTCATCATTGACACTTCGAATCTTTGTCTAGCTATGTCTTCGCTTTCTATTATAGAATCATCCATTACTCCCACCACCCCCCCTCGCTTGTTGTCTCCCCCATCATCCATTATTGCCAACCCCAGCTGGGAATGGGATGCCCTTCCTGTACCACCTCCATGAACCCACGCTACCCATCCTGGTCTCCCAGTCTCGGTTGACCTCCCAGCTGCCGCCCATTGCTTCAGGGACGAAATCTCTGACATCACTACCCTTGACCACATGGCACGAATGATGCGAGACTCCTGCCTAGCTGTACCCATCGGTGCCCACCTAGACATGTCATCCCCTTTGTATACCCTATATCGCACCTTCCTGCAGATCTCACGCCTAGTGCAGATCATCCCAGCCATCTCCCGGTCTAATGTCTTCCCCACTATCATTACCGTCCTCCAAGAAATCCAACATGAAACCACTGGACTACTCGGAGTAACCCTTCATCAGCTCGAGATGGACACCTTCCTTCTTGACCTAGACTGGTACCTGCAGGAAACCGCTAGCGCTTCCGACCTGCCCTGCCCCGTCAGTGTGCTCCCCTCTTCCTTCTCCCAGACCCCTCCCTCAGCCTCATCATCCCCTTTGAACGACAAAGAGATCACCGTGATCACTCGCCTCGAACAGCGACATATAAGGGTCCTATCCTTTCCCCTTACACGCGATGACCCCTGGTTCCCTAATGCCTGTTACTCCTGCCACCGCCTTGGCCACATCCGGCTTAATTGCCCAGTGTACCAATGCCCCACTTGTCTTCGATGGCAACCAGGCCACCCTCAGAACCGATGTCCACTTCGCCGCCCCTGTCGCTCACCACCTTCGACCTCTTCGTCCTCATTACACCGCAGTCCTCCTTCCTCCTGATCTTGTTGCAGATCCACAGGCACCCCTTATCCCTTGCATGACAGATCTACCTCTAGCAAGACTTTGGTGGACGACTATCCTTACACTGATGATGGCTTCGACCCGGTGGCAGAAGGAAACCTCACTGGGTCCCCCAGTCATGACTTTTGACATAACTAGGTAGCTCGCCTTCCCTGACCCCTGGGATCTTGAGACTATGAGCGACGTCTTGTCTTAATATGGGGGTAATGTTATGATCGTATACTTTCCTCTACACTTTTTCCTACATTCACCCATGTACACACCAGACCTTGGGTTCGAGACCCAACTGGTGACTTTCTCTTGACTAATCATTTCTTTCTGACATCCATGCGATTAGTCATTGCACCGCTTTGTCATCTTCTCTTAGTAATGCTTCGTCAGCAATGGCGCCATTCTTGCATCATTCAGACTTCTCATCGTGCCATCGCTTTGTCATGCTCACTAATATCGATTAGTCATCGTGACTAATCTACTTAGTCATCAATTTCCTCCAACGTATATATACCTGCCTCTGCAGCCATGTATTCCCAGCTTAGTCTTATACATTCTTCTTCATGCTCTCGTGCCTTGACCTCTAAGCTCGATCACTACTTTGTGTAGCTTGATCCCTTGACCTTGCCTAGTAGTCGTTGACCGTTGACTCTAGGAACCCTCCGGGTATCACCAGTAGAGTGTTACCTCGTCCTTATGACTCATTGTAGGGAATCCTTGCTGCCACAGGCAGAGCCCTTGCACTTGGGACGTTGTGTCTCTTCGTCAGTACCTCCCCAAGGTGCACCTTGACCGTTAGTCTACAAACCTCAGACAATCATAACAACTGGAACATGAATAATGCACAACAAAGATGAACTCATTGTCGCACATCACAGTCTACCCCTTAGAGCAATCGAAGCTAAGGTTGGCGATACAAGTTGGACCATTCATGGTGTTCTAGACTCTGGTTCCGAGGTTATTGCTATGCCTTGCCGGATCTGGGAATAGCTCGGACTACCAATCCGATCTAACCAGACGATGAAGATGTCCTCTGCTAATACTAGCATGGACAGTACAATTGGTGTTCTCGAAAACCTTACACTCAATTTCGGTGGAGGCAAAGTCATGCTACATGTCCAAATCTTGGCCCATGCTAACTTTGACCTACTACTGGGTCGACCTTTCCATTGTCTAATGAGTGCTAACACAGAAGATTTTCCAGATGGTTCCCAGATGATCACTTTTCGTGACCCTAATACGGACAAGCAGTATACTCTGCCTATGAAACTGTGGTCCGAAGGTTGTCCACATAGTCGAGACTGTTTACATTGTACTAGCCATCAATCTGTTTTGGAGATGGGTTTTTAGATTTCGATGATCCACTCAATGGCTGGGGAGATATCAGTAACGCTTCCATCATATCTTTTCTGTCCAATATGCATTTGCCTTCACCTTTGCCGCGTTACTCATTTTTATCCTCAACACAGTCCGTTTTCAATCCAGACTACTCGCCATGCTTTCTTCAGTTTATTCTTACGATCTCCTTTTGCATGTGTTGGCTTATAAGCCCGTCGTGAAGAAAGTTCAGTCCGTTGTGGCTCCAGTTGACAAGGAGTATCGGATTACCCGTTCTCTTCCAGACGATCCACTCGCCAGACTATGTCCTTTACCTACGCATCCTTCTGACTTCGTTCCTGGTGTTCGTTTTACACAGGAATGCACTGACAAACTAGATCTCGATCCTGCAAACTGGCTATGGCCAGAGGAAGTCAAGCTTGTATGCTGGCTCATCCTCAAACACGAAATGGCTTTCGCTTGGATTCCTACCGAGCGAGGTCACCTCGATGAAAGATACTTCCCCCCCCGTAAAGATTCTGACTGTCTCTCATACCCCTTGGGCCCTTCACAACATCCCCGTCCCTCCTTCCATGTGGGCCAGTGCGATCCAGATTATTAAAGACCAGATTGCATCCAATGTCTATGAACCATCTATCGCAGTGTACCGATCTTGATGGTTCTGTGTGTTTAAACAGGACAGCAAATCACTCCGACTTGTACATGATCTCCAACCCCTTAATGCAGTTACTATCCGGGACTCATCCACACCGCCATTCGTGGAACACTTCGCAGAGTCTTTCGCAGGATATGCCATTTATGGGATAATGGATTTATTTGCCGGCTATGATCAACACCCACTACATCCCATATCATGAGACCTTATGACTTTCAATAGTCTGATGGGACCTCATCATCTCACCACCATTCCTATAGGTTACACAAACGCAGTCCAAATCTACCAAGCAGATATGTCGTTTATTCTCCAGGACGAAATTCCTCAACACACCTATCCTTTTATCAATGACCTACCAGTCAAATCTGTCACCACGCATTACCAGAATCTGGACGGTTCATACGAGACTGCTCCAGACAATCCCAACATTCGCCGGTTCATTTGGGAACATTTACAGGTAGTCCACTACATCTTGCAACAACTGCAAAATGTTGGTGCGACGGTTTCCGCAAAGAAGTTTGTGCTCACTGCACCTGACACAACTGTCATTGGACACAAATACACCGCTGACGGTCGCATTTCTCATGAGGACAAAGTACAAAAGATTCGTGACTGGCCTCCATGTCAAACGCTCACTCATGTGTGCAGTTTCTTGGGTGTTTGTGGTGTACTTCGCATTTTCATTCATGATTTCGCTTCTATTACCCGTCCCCTGGTCAATTTAACCAGAAAGGGTGTTCCTTTCAAATGGGGAGCGTCCCAACAACTCACGATGAAGCGTCTCAAGGATGCTATTTGTCTTTTGCCTGCTTTACGTCGTCTGGACTACGAGTCTGGACTCAAAATCTTTCTTGCTGTCGATACCTCTCTCATCGCTGTCAGTTACATCCTGTCTCAGGAAGGTGCCGATGGTAAGTGATATCCGAATCACTTTGGTTCTATCAGCCTTACAGGGGTTGAGAGCTGCTATTCACAAGCGAAATTGGAACTTTATGGACTATTTCGTGCTCTATGCACAGTCCACATTTTTATCTTCAGTGTCACTAACTTCACAGTTGAAATGGATGCCAAATACATGAAGGGTATGATTAATAACCCAGACCTCCAACCAAACACAACCATTAACTGGTGGATTGCTGGTATCCTCCTT
>JBBPKV010000315.1:0-16023 GCA_038089455.1 Tylopilus cf. leucomycelinus
CTGACAATCAAAACCCGATCGAGGAGGTCCACTGGGAGACCGTGCGGACTGCGCACGTTGGTCCCTCGTATTCTCGACATGCCCCGATTGGATGCCATGATCACCAATGGAGATAGTTCGCTTTCCAACGCTCGGTTAATGAACGAGAAGCATTCAATGTCGAGCATGTGCACTTCGTCGATGAACAATACCTGCATATTTAACCCTTTAGCAAGTCGTTCCACACAGGCGAGTACGAAAGACCGACTCCGGGGATGATTTCTGCTTTCCCTTCTTCCCGCCATTCGGCAACCTTGGTATTTATTTGATCCCTTAGTTCAGGTTTGATTTCACCCGTGTCTCCGGCAAAGAGAGCAAGGAAACCTTGTGTTCTGCTGTTGATCACGTCGATTTCATGGAGGGATACTGTATGGACGACTTCCTTGCGCTTTTGTATTTCACCTTCTGGACATTGCACGAATTTGGTCTGCGAGGTATTCGTATGACGAACAAGGCCAGCGGATAGCTCATTGACGTACATCTGCACCCATAGCATCATAGTCTCTTGAACGGGCAAAAGAACGACCGAGTTTCGAGACCTTTCCGGATGTCTTGTCGATGACAACGACATCGCCAGCGAGCACCTTTTCCTTCGACAGTGCGTCGATCATTTTCGTTCCGAGATCATATATCGTCTCCATGTCGGTCGTCTTGATCGTCAACTTGCCCGTCTTTGTTGCCTGTACAGACAACGCGTGAGCGGGTTCATGCGGCGCCCACGCGAGTAAACGTACCCCTGTAAGACTTCGGTCGATTTGAATTTCAACAATTTCGCCCTCGATGATTTCAGTTTCTTCCTTGATACGTACACCGATACTTCTCCGAATCGCTTGGGCGAGTGCTTCAGTTTTGGACATGGAGAGCGAAAAAACTTCGCTGCCCACGATTATCATAAAAGGGACATCCGAGCCGAGCGTCTGAGCCATGCCTAGAAGAGAATCAGGACATTGGCATCGCTGCTACAGGGGCGAGAATGGTACACACTGAGCGCAATAGCTGTCTTTCCCGTCGAAGGTGGTCCAGCGAACAAAATAGCACGCCCCGCTATCCGTCCCTCCTGCACCATTTTGAGAATCATTCCTGCTGCTTTGCGTGCTTTGCCTTGGCCGACCATGCCTTGTGCATTTACACGGGGTTTGAGTCGGTCATTGATGCCAAGGCCCCGGATGTGGGAGTGTGCGCCTGCAAGGATGGGGTATGAGAGGTCTCGCAGAGCATGCGCGACGGAGTGCTTTACCGACCTATGCGCTCCATTTTGGCGACGTCCTGCAGCTCGGACGTCCCTGCTGTGATTTGTACGGCCTCCACATCACCACGGCTGGGAACCTGCCAAGGCCGTCAAGGAAACAGGAAATGGAGTTTTAAATAAAACATGTCCATGACACTCACGCAGATGTCTCGTCGATCTCAGCGGTTCGGGCACGAATCTCAGAGTCCCAGCATTCACGCGCATCACCAGGAACATGCTCGCCCTTGACGGTGGCTGTGATCAACTCGGCTGCGATGGCGATACCGGGCGCTAGGTCGAGGTCTGTACACGGCGGTAGGGCGCGGATCTCAAAGCGTGCTTGGCAAAGAGGATGTGTGAGTGAGGTGATCAAGCCCTCCTGGTCGTCGTGAAAGCTGCTAGCATCAGTAAGCCTGAAGGCATCGAGGAGAGGATCGTCCTGGGTGAGAACAAAAGCAAAGATTTCGCCTGGAAGGAGGGAACACTATATCAGGTGGAGGCTGTAGCTGGAGACAATCACGTGATCCATCGATTACCAACACACGTCCTGCTTGTTCAACTAGTACGCTTCTTCGAATCGATGACTCTCAAATGCAGCAAACTCCCCCCACCATAAGGTTCAATCTAATCCACGATAATTCAGACCGTCGCGCCACGAGGTGGCACACAGGGCTCGAGTGACAGTGGATCCGAAGTGCATTCATCAGGGGGAGGCAGCAAACGATAGGTGGCTTAAACTGAAAGTCCTCGACCATGTTCTCGAGTGTCGTGCACGTCTGAAACAATGCTACAGATAGCATGTAATCACGATCCAAAAAACGATGCTACTCGGTACAAATAATCACGAAAGAAAGATCAGCGATCTGGTTAGGGTGTACCTGAGAAAACTAACTGGTAGCGACCGGTAGTCAGAAAAAACATCATGGGAGGAAAACATTCTCGTCGATCATAATAAATCGATCTGGAGATAATCCCTGTAAGCATCGTATGCTGCCCGCGCATCGTCATATAGCATTCCCAACAGATCCTGTTGCTGCTGCGTAAACCCATCCAAAATCCCGACTCTGCTTTCCAATAATAGTGATTGGCTACTACGATCAAGTACTAGTTGCTTCAAGACCGTTGCCTTCCACTGCCTCCACGACTTGGTATCTTCGGGAACAAGTTCATTGAGAAGTCCCGTTGGGTCTCGAGGCTGCAGCTACCATTCTAATAATTGATTTGAAGAGTATTCAAAGGCCTGAAATATATTTTCATTGCATAGTTAGAACACCTTACAAGTGAGGAGGGATGGCATCATCCACTCAACTCAGAAGGTCAGGAAGATCAGAGTTACAGTGGTGGGAGTCCTCGAGGTTGCAGATGTTAAACCAGAGCATACTTCGCATGCATGCCAGCAATGCCTAGCCCAGGGAGAGCGAGTCTTGAGGTAGGGTATGGACATGGAATGCTGAGCTTCGAGCCTTGTCGGGTAAAAGGTCACGGAAGGAGGTGTGGAGTGGGCAGATAGGCCTCCGTTCATCAAGAACTCCAGCAACGATGCCAGGACCGAGATGATGTTTCAGATGTTGAGGTACCCACCAAAGACAGTGGAAAGGGAGGGGAGGGGTAGTGGTTCTTTGAGAGCTAGAACAACGGCCATCGAAACTCGCGTTGGGTGCTTTTCAATGTAAACAGGCGCCGTAGTATGGTCAGGTAAAGGTCATCCGGTGGGTAGATGCCATCAGTATTGTTGGCCTGCAGAAGCATCCCAAGCCGCTGGGAAGGGTCAAGTCCTAACCCACCAAACCCTTCAATGAAACCACATGCCATGGCAGCCCACCGGAAGAGATGCTGAGAGTGACGGACGAGTAGGCGACACCACTCCTCGTTAGGCCATGAGGATTCGAGGTCAGTATATTGAGGAAGGGAATGGTAAATGTATTTATGTATATCATTATCGACAATGTGGTGGGAGATGTTGCTCATTTGTTTACGGACAATCTGTGGGCAATCGGATGGAAATGCGGCAAGAATGTCCCTCTCCGGACGAGTAATGGTCAGGAAGCAAAAGCTGGTAGGCAGTTTGCCGTCAGAGATTTGCTTCGAGATGGCCTGCGGAAGCGTCGTCGACCAGCTGGATCGCTACTTTCATCCAGGACGTCGATAACGATGACTAATGGGCCGACGATATCCAGATGCGCACCAGGTTCAACGATCAGTCTTTCGAGCTGTTCCAAGGGCGAGGTAGATGTGCGAAGCGCTCGGTTGTCCTTCACGACCTTCCAGAGAGCAGACTTGTACTGCGGATCGTGGCCAAGAGGTCCCGTGCAATAGTACTGAAAAGATTCCTTGGATTCCGGCTGGCAATGTCACTACTAGCAAAGCAATACGACGAGCCTAGCCATTTTTGTCCGTCGTATATTCGGGCGATTGAGTGAGCTACAGCAGACTTGCCCGATCCAGCGACGCCGGTCAGAAGGCACACTTGCGGGGCATCATCGTTGAGATTGTTGAGAACGCCACAGATCTCGCCCAGAAAAGATTCGCGTGTCCCAACCAAGCATCCCTTCTCCTGCGCATACCTAGCGCCAAATGCATATGGGATGTCATTCAGGTCGATGGTTTCCGCTGTATTCCACGTCCGTTAACACACAACCATGGCTTAGGACGTGACACCTACCAACTTGCTCCACCACGTTCATCATCCGAACGACGTTAATCCCTGTCTGTACTGTGACTCCATCCAGGAACGCAGTTTTGAGTTCTCGCAACTTGTTCTCGTAATCTACGATCCTTGCATCGATATCAGACATCTTGTATTTTACCGTCCTAATCCCTATATGTCGAGATCATTAATGGTCGTCATGAAGGTAACGGTGACTAACAAAAGTTCATTTGCTTGACGTATTCGGCGATGAAGTACCCACACTCCGTCACCTGCTGGATCAAAAGCGTGATGGTCTTCATGTGCGCCTCAACCTTCTTCAACGGCTCCGAATCTTCGACGAACGCGAAGACATCGCTCATCGTGCCTACTAGTCGAACAATCCGGTCGTCACGATTCTTCTGATCTACGAGCGCCTGTTCAAAGATGGTCAGCAATCAGTAACGGTGTGCACGTCGACTGAGAGACAGACCTAGGTCGCAATTAATATAACAGACCAAGCCAGCGATGTATACGGATGGATCTATGTCACGCTGAGACCCTGCGGAATGAAAGAGCGATGACAAGATACCTGTACAATATCGATGACAATCTTGTTGAAGAGTTCCATCCTCCGCAACGGAACCACACAAGTATTAGGCAATTTCTGTACTTGGGTCACTACATTTGTGCCGGTGTCGACTGTCGAACTCAGAGTGTCGACGACCGCGTGCATTGAGCCAAGCGTATTGACCGTTTCAGTGGCCCTAGTGACGGCATCCATAGCTTGACGTTCGTCTGCGTTGGTACTTCCTCGATGTTCAGCGCTGAACCTGAACTTGATCGCAATCCCCAACGGATCGGACCCATCGGAGTTGTCCTTGCCAAGAGTTGTTTCGAATACTTTGATCGCAGAGATCGCGTCAATACGATGTGCCGTATATAATGCCTTCGTACTGCCATCTTTCAATTTTTCCCGTATATCTCCGATGGTTTGAGTAAGATGTCCAACTAGTTCGTCCTTTCTGACATGGTGCTTCTGATTAACTTGCACGAGGAGAACGGAACGATCATCACCATCACTGATAATATTCAGTTTCCCCAGAGGAAAGCTAAGACGATATACGCACGAATGGAACTGGACGCCGTCCCAGGAGGTGCGATTCTCCGACTCCTCAGCTGTCTTCGTCGAGCGTAGCGTCTGGCCTACGAAAATTTTGATATAGTGTTGCCTTGCAGCAGGAACGTTTCGTCGTGCTGGCGTGCGAACTTCGATTTCTAAAGGAGAGCCGTTCGACGCGTACGCAACAACAATGCACTGGTGCGACTCCACCTTGGATAATAATATTTTTCTTGCTTAGAGCTGGATCGGTCGTTTCCATGGTGTTATAGGTAAAAGTGGGCGAGTATGCGATGGCTGAGGAGGGGTTAGGGTTGCACAAGGGTAACACCGCTTTCTTTTCCTCGACCAGATGGCAACAATAATGTCATCCGGGGTAATTAAGTCGTGGCGACTCCATGACCCAAGGCACAAGAACTCTCGGATTGAACGGTCAGATAACCGATCGTTAATAATGCTGATTGGTCGGTTACTTTCAGTGATCCAACGAACAAGCTGCGCCCTATGAAGATCCCGTCAGGAACGACTATGCGCTGAAACATATTCCTTACCTCATTTCATCATTGGTGTGAACACGAAGGGAACGGGTAACTGGTTGTCGGTTCTTGACACGACCAAACGCCGCATAGATAGTGCCATTTAGTCCACTTGGAATGACACTCTTGCATACGCTGTGGACAGCATCCATATCAAAGCATGCAATAGCGTGATGCTTTAAATTGGCGGTGGACGACTTATCCTTGGAATCTTGGTAACGTCGAACGCCACCAATAGGAGACTTACACTTTGGCGCGCCACAAGGAAAGAAATGTGCAGGGCGACCATCAATGTTCTCGGTTGCAACAGCATCAAGCTTGAAAAACGAGTAAATAAGTGATTGCCATTGCTTTTTGAGCGTAGCTAGTAAACAAGATGAGCATCGATAACAGATGCTGACAAGATTTCCCTCACCCAGCTGCTCTTTAGGGTCCTCCTCAACGTCAGAGGGCTCAGTCGACTCAGACAAGTCAGTCGATACGACTGATGGAAGTTCGCGCGAGCCTGAGGCACAGTGGTCATGATCGCCTCGAACACTCCCTGCTGATAAGTCAATGCGGGATATATGAGCCTGAAAGGACGAGGACTGGATCAAGTTTCAACTCGCCATTCGGCTGACTTGGAGGCTGGGGCTCAGCACGCTTCAGCTTCTTCCGTGCCGGAATGACGATTGTAGGACCTTTCAAGTGACTCAAGTCCTGTGGCACAGCCGCCATGACCACTGTGGTCGTAGACCGAGCGGGATCAGATGCCATGGCAGCAGGATGGGAGGAGCAGGGGGCAGACGAAGTTTTTGGGGCCATGGCAAGAGCCAAGACGACGACTTGGGTTTGCTCAACCACAACCGCCAGGTTATGGCCCATCGCCCAGTCGGACGTTGTTTGTGGCAATCGAGAAGTGAGAACCAAGCAAACCGAATTGTTGTCAAGGTAGAACTTGGTCACTGGTACTTCAAGTCACAAATATGAGCATGTGCAATCATTGGAGGCATGATCGGTGGGGTGACTGAGCGTTGTTCGAAGTCGACAGGGTCGGCCACCGCCACCTGAATATATACCCGTGCAAACCCGTACATTGGCACGGGTTAGCCCATTCAACACCGTACCTGTACCCACTGTGCCTGTGTCCCAAACACCGCAGTGTTACCCGTACCCGTGTGTAACCCTAGGAGGGGTGGAAGCTGATGCTTGCATATAGGCGCCAACCTCGCATAGCGACTAACTTCCTTCGTGCGGTGTCACGTCCGCAGTTCAACATTGCTGACCCACCGGCTGCTAAGGGTACCTTGTCTGAAGGTTCGTTAGAAAGCTCGACCTTACCTGCTCTCACCTCTCTGGGACTCAAAACGCCGCCTAGGACTGAACTTCAAGGCCATCCGAACCTAATGTTGATCCGAGCCCGCGAAGTATCGGCCGTATGCTACTCAGTCTTCGCTCGGGGTTTGCTGGCGAAAGCGTCTAGGTGTTTTTGCCTCTTGCTTGAATATTTGCCAGCATGTCGACGGCCACCCATCGCCGTGTCCAGAACACTGGGTTTCTATCCATCCACTCCAGCTGAGCCAAGACTCGGAGCTCTGGGCGTGATAACCGAAGAATCAAAGTACGTCTCCCTCCAATCTCATCCCCCGATCCGTGGCGACCGTCCTTTTTCTTCTTTGCGTTCATACTGAACAAAAATCCCGCAACATTCACGATGGAACGCTCCGTTCGGGAAACAATATCCAAGTCCCAGGCCTGAGCCACAAAGTTGGTAGTCGCAGCCCTCGAGCAGAAATTCACCGTGCACAACCGCGTCTCTGGCGACGGAGGCTGTGCTAGGCTGTAAGCCGTCGTACTAGGTCCTCACTAGCAGTCGCGGACTTCACGACTACGACTGTGGTGGCCACTGTGACGATAGGAGGTATGCTCGGTGGCAGCACCCCGATCAGTCGATCACTGTGTACACTTAGTTAGGTCTTGATCATGGAACCGATACACGACGATCAATTTAACAGGCTCGAGATACCAGACTCTACCAGGTTATGAAATGTCGATCATTCTTACATTGGCGTTCTTTTGTACAGTAGCAGCTGTACGGCCTTTGCCTTCGAGACGCTGATATTATGACCAGGCACTGTAGCGGATATGTGCGTCACCATGTCGTTAAGAGCGGTAAAATCCCAATGTGTAGCACTGTACTTTATATCGTCCACTGTGACGCACCAGCACAAATGTCTAGGTTTTTTCGAACCCGCCTCTATAGTATGCCCAGGTTCGTGACGAAAGCTTCCCCCCCTCGCGTTCTCATCACCATGACCTTTGAAACCCCCATCCACCGCACGCTCTGATCCCGAGCTACCCCAACATCTGAACTCGAACTCAAATCCGACTCGGGGGCTGGCTCGACGAACCGAGGGCGCAGTGCAAGCCACCACCGCATCGCCCTGACGTCCTTGACGAACGCCTTGACGGCTTCTCGCGGTCCTTCGGCGTAGATTATCTACCATTGCGAACCTGGTGGTGCCGAGTTAGAGGAGTTTATGCATTGTATGCAGTTTGGTGGAAGGCGAGGAAGGCGTAGTGGGATGTTGAGCAGCAAAGACAAGGACAGAAGGGGCAGTGGAAATGGAAGATGGAGGGGTTCCTGAGGTCGGTTCAGGGCGGCAGAGAGGTGGGCTAACACACTGGGAACCTAGCAAGATCGTCAGAGGGACAGGAAAAGGAGTTCCTTAAAAAGACACGTCGATGACACTTACCCAGACGCCTCGTCGATCTCAGCTGTTCGACCACGAATCCCGGAGTTTCAATGTTCGTGCACGCTCCGCTTCTCATCCATAAAGTACACATACGCCCGACGCAGGTCCTCGACGTCAACCTTGTCCGCTTGCGTTTCCGCGCGATCACCTGCGCGCACGAGATCAGGTTGAGCACGTACCGCAGCGTCGTCGACCCTGCCATCGACGTCAGGACGTTGAGCGCGTCCCCCGTCAGCGTCACATCCTCTTCTTCACATCTGTCCGTCCACCTCGTCAGCCACGTTCCCAGATGACACAAAGAGGACGGGACTTCACCGGATCTGAATGATCTGTTGAATGTCGTCCTCCGTGTAGGGCTTCGTGCTGACAATCAAAACCCGATCGAGGAGGTCCAGGCCGTGCGGACTGCGCACGTTGGTCCCTCGTATTCTCGACATGCCCCGATTGGATGCCATGATGACCAATGGAGATAATTCGCTTTCCAACGCTCGGTTCAGGAACGAGAAGCATTCAATGTCGAACATGTGCACTTCGTCGATGAACAACACCTGCATATTTAACCCTTTAGCAAGTCGTTCCACACAGGCGAGTAGGAAAGACCGACTCCGGGGATGATTTCTGCTTTCCCTTCTTCCCGCCACTCGGCGACCTTGGTATTTATTTGATCCCTTAGTTCAGGTTTGATTTCGCCCGTGTCTCCGGCAAAGAGAGCAAGGAAACCTTGTGTTCTGCTGTTGATCACGTCGATTTCATGGAGGGACACTGTATGGACGACTTCCTTGCGCTTTTGTATTTCACCTTCTGGACATTGCACGAATTTGGTCTGCGAAGTACTCGTATGACGAACAAGGTCAACGGATAGCTCATTGACTTACATCTGCACCCATAGCATCATAGTCTCTTGAACGGGCAAAAGAACGGCCGAGTTTCGAGACCTTTCCGGATGTCTTGTCGATGACAACGACATCGCCAGCGAGCACCCTTTCCTTCGACAGTGCGTCGATCATTTTCGTTCCGAGATCATATATCGTCTCCATGTCGGTCGTCTTGATCGTCAACTTGCCCGTCTTTGTTGCCTGTACAGACAACGCGTGAGCGGGTTCATGTGGCGCCCGCGTGAGTAAACGCACCCCTGCAAGACTTCGGTCGATTTGAATTTCAACAATTTCGTCCTCGATGGTTTCAGTTTCTTCCTTGATACGTACACCGATACTTCTCCGAATCGCTTGGGTGAGTGCTTCAGTTTTGGACATGGAGAGCGAAAAAACTTCGCTGCCCACGATCATCGTAAAAGGGACATCCGAGCCGAGCGTCTGAGCCATGCCTAGAAGAGAATCAGGGCATTGGCATCGCCGCCACAGGGGCGAGTATGGTACACACCGAGCGCAATGGCGGTCTTTCCCGTAGAGGGTGGTCCAGCGAACGAAATAGCATGCCCCGCTATCCGTCCCTCCTGCACCATTCTGAGAATCATTCCTGCTGCTTTGCGTGCTTTGCATTGGCCGACCGTGCCTTGTGCATTTACACGGAGTTTGAGTCGGTCATCGATGCCAAGGCCCCGGATGTGGGCGTGTGCGCCTGCAAGGATGGGGTATGAGAGGTCTCGCAGAGCATGCGCGACGGAGTGCTCTACCGACCTATGCGCTCCATTTTGGTGATGTCCTGCAGCTCGGACGTCCCTGCTGTGATTTGTATGGCCTCCACATCGCCACGGCTGGGAACCTGCAAAGACCGTCAAGGAAACAGGAAAGGGAATTTTAAATAAAACATGTCGACGACACTCACGCAGATGTCTCGTCGATCTCAGCGGTTCGGGCACGAATCTCAGAGTCCCAGCATTCATGCGCATCACCAGGAACATGCTCGCCCTTGACGCTGGCTGTGATCAACTCGGCTCCGATAGCGAAGCCGAGCGCTAGGTCGAGGTCTGTACACGGCAGTAGGGCGCGGATCTCAAAGCGTGCTTGGCAAAGCGGATGTGTGAGTGAGGTGATCAAGCCCTCCTGGTCGTCGTAAAAGCTGCTAGCATCAGTAAGCCTGAAGGCGTCGAGGAGAGAAGTGCATATGACGAGATCGTCCTGGGTGAGAACAAAAGCGAAGATTTCGCCTGGAAGGAGGGAACATTATATCAGGTGGAGGCTGTAGCCGGTGACAAGCACGTGATCCATCGATTACCAACACACGTAATATTTGAAGCCTCGGAATGTCCCGATGAGCGGTGATTCGGAACGTCCGATATGAGTGCAACTTCAACGCCACCCACTGCAATTGGCATCATGAGTATGACAAAGTGTCCCTCCGTCCGCCTATTAAAGCTGCACTTCCATCCTCGGAAAACAACACCGGGTTCACCGACGTTTCTCTCCTCAACCAGCTCTCGTCGCCATCGCCATCATTATGCCTCCACTCCTACAGAATAAACCTTTCCACTTTCTTCTTGACATTTCAGGTATAGCAGGCTTGATCGGAGGTTATGATGCCCTATCTTCCATGACCACAGTCCACGTCTACGGGAACAGGCGTTGGCTGGGCTGGTACAATAACCCTGGGTCCTTCCAAGTAGCCAAGCAACTCAACTCATTCGCAAAATCCCCAACCTCCCACAACATCTCCACATACCTCTCCGAGAGTGTTCACGTCGACCCACTAGCATTATTCCAATTGGATGCTTGTAAGGGACCCAAGTTCCGGGCAGCCTCCTCGGGGACCGTCATGGAAGAGACAGGCTATTTGGGTGCACTCTTCATGAGAGAGTGTATTGCTTATGATTCAGATACGAAATTGGTCCCTGGGAGAAGGACGCAGCCTATCAGAATTGCCATCGCCGATCTCGGACAGGGTCCTGTCGCCGAGATGTGTGTGGCCCACAACACTCCCTTCTCCCCACTCTTCGCCAGTATCCCTATTGCTGTCAGCATTTGCGCATGTGGACTCTCTGCTGCTTACCGAGAATGGTATGCATCGATGTTAATCCTGGTGGGCATCATTGCTAGTGGCGTGTCCTGCCTTGTCCTTGGCTCAGCAGACCTTGTCTTCACTCATCCCGAGCCTTCCAATAGGCCATCTGTTGGTGATGGAATCCTTGGCTCAGACAAAGATGCCGTGCTATTGAGAGGAACAGAACATACCATCAACGTTATCACGCATGGCAGATTCTTCCTTCGGTTCTCCGGCGAGGGCCACTTCAATCTCGTTCGATCGTGTTCCGTCTTATACTTCATCCAGTGCATCGCCCAGTTCTTCCTCATCCCACGCACGTCACTGTTCGGTCATGCCATGTTCTTTATATCTATAGGCGTTTCCGCACTCTACAACGCTTGGCTTTCCCCGTCATGCAAGGACAAGATCCATCGGAAGCTCTTGTTCGAGAGCATGCTTAGGGACCTGAAGTTGACCAAGTACATCCTAGGTACGCGCACAGCTGCGGCTGTGTTCATACTTCTAGTCTTGCAGCCTCAAGACCCGACGGGACTTCTCAATGAACTTGTTCCCGAAGATACCAAGTTGTGGAGGCAGTGGAAGGCGACGGTCTTGAAGCAACTAGTACTTGATCATAGCAGCCAATCACTGTTATTCGAAAGCAGGGTCGGGATTTTGGATGGTTTTACGCAGCAGCAACAGGATCTGTTGGGAATGCTATATGACGATGCGCGGGCAGCATACGATGCTTACAGGGATTATCTCCAGATCGATTTATTATAACCGACGAAATTTTTTTCCTCCCATGCTGTTTTTCTGACTACCAGTCGCCACCAGTTAGTTTTCTCAGGTATACCCTAACCAGATCGCTGATCTTTCTTTCGTGATTATTTGTACCGAGCAGCATCGTTTTTTTGGGTCGTGATTACATGCTATCTGTAGCATTGTTTCAGACGTGCACGACACTCGAGAATATGGTTGAGGACCTTCAGTTTAAGCCACCCATCGTTCGCTGCCTCCCCCTGATGAATGCACTTTGGATCCATTGTCGCTCGAGCCCTGCGTGCCACCTCGTGGCGCGACGGTCTGAATTATCGTGGATTAGATTGAACCTTGTGGTGGGGGGAGTTTGCTGCCTTTGAGGGTCATCGATTCGAAGAAGTGTACTAGTTGAACAAGCACATCCCACGAGTTTAAGATAGCGATGGGAAATGGTGACTAATGACAATATGATTTGGATACTTGGCGTACCTTCGACGGCACAGCGCAACATAGCGAACTTGGGTTATGGTCGGTTTGTGATGTGAGTTTCGCCTTTCATGTGGGTGGGACGCTTTACTCATGAATTGACTCTTTCCTCTTTATTAGTTTATCGAAAAGGTCTCTTGCATGCTCGCTTGAGTACTGCAGGATTCTGATTGTCCGCCTTACGGTGATCACAACCCATCTGATTATCCTGCCTTTTATGACGCATTATACTATCTTAATATTTAGTTTCCCATCACGGGGTGTGCGCTTCATGAGCTCTTTCCCGTCGTCTTTCAAATCTCCCTCTCCTGGCGCCCATGCAGGTGAATGGGCATGCAGTCAACGGTAGGTTTGACGTGACTGTTTAACGTCGGCCAATTCAAGATGGTGACCTCCTGCTCAAATGGTGGCGATGCGTCACTCGCCTGGTGGCCTAATGTGGGTCGCGATGTTGGAAGGGTGGCGCATTCAATGTTTTGGTGAGAGGGGCTAGGACGATGATGCGAGCCGGCCGCCCTCGCCTCCCTCTCACCCAAAACCGGTCGCAGTCCCATCGGTACTTCGTTCACCTATACAGCCTTGAAGCAGGCGAGTCGACGATTGTGGTCAGCTCTGTGTGCCTGCTATGCTCACAATTTGCTTTTCCTCTTGTAGAGCTTGGCATGGCAATTTTCGACGTGCACAATGCGTTCTCCGAGGCAATTCCTCGCTACTCAACGGCCCAAATGGTGTAAGGTCCTCAGTAATGGCATCGAATTCGTCTACGAGGTTGAAGTCGTTTTTCTTTGTAAACTCCTATGGGTGGTCAAACCCGCGAGATGGATCGCGACCGTTCACCAGGGCTGCGCCACCAATCACATCGCACTCGTGCTCACCCCCGCCCCCCGTTCGCTCCGTTCGCCACCATCTGTACGCTGCCCCCGTTCTGTCCCACCAATCGTAGAAGATCCGATTGGCGACAATCACGCTATCATCGACTGCTCGGCCCCGCTTGTTCGTCCTTGCTCTCGACCCATGTGCTCCCACCTCACGCGACCACCGTGCAGTCAATGATGCTGTGTGGTTACAATATCCGGGGTGCAAATACCATTGCAAGTCAATTTCATCACGACTCTTGAACACACGAGATTTGCAGGCGATGGCGGCCGGACTACTTGGATGCGACAGAAGACTAACAAGAGTGTCGAGACTCCAGGGCATTCGGAGGGTGAGCTGGTATACCCGTGGGTACGCTGCGTTGTGGCACAAGTGGCGGGTGTGCGCATGTACAAGTGGATTGTGGTACATGCACAGGCTGTGCAGACGAGTGAGAAGGCTGTCGACAGTGATGATGCGATGGTTGTGCCGCCAAGACGCAGTCATTGACAACATCGTCATCGTTGTCTATGAATGGCGATGAGCAAGCGGGGTGGGTGGGGTGACCACAAGCTCATGCTTGCGTGTGTCAACTTGGGCAGGTGACTGTACTCGTACTTGTGAACTCTTATCGGAATTTATGACAAAGAGAAAGAGAAAGATCTAGACATTGATGTCTCATATTGGTTGTTGTGTCCCGTATAGTTCGTCTACATCTTGTTCTGTCTCTGGCTTCCCGTTGTGAGTTAGGGACCTGGCGCTTCTGCGCCGTTACCGATGGTAATAGTCAACGTAGCATATTCCCAACACCCTACACAGCCCCTGTCGACATGGATGTCCAATCTTGAAGTTGCAGGTGGGAGCACTTGCAGATGGCCGCCTGCACCAATACCGGTACCTTTGTCGATAAGCCAGGGCACAGAGTCGATGTTTTTGACGGTACTATTATTTGCGTCATGCCCAGCAGCGTAGAGGCACCATGACTATCATGGCAGCCCCCGATTGAGGCGATACTCAGCTGAGGACATTATCGTGGCAAACGGTGGCCCGGGACGGCCCTACATACGTAAGCAATCATCCCACCCTACGTATCTATCGCTTCCCCCATAGACACGTCCCCATTCGCACCCGACGACACGACCATCTCCTCAAACACCAACGATCCCTGCTGTTCCTTGAGCCACTGCACGCTCCGCTTCTCATCCATAAAGTACACATACGCCCGACGCAGGTCCTCGACGTCAACCTTGTCCGCTTTGCGTTTCCGCGCAATCACCTGCGCGCACGAGATCAGGTTGAGCGCGTACCGCAGCGTCGTCGACCCTGCCATCGACGTCAGAACGTTGAGCGCGTCCCCCGTCAACGCTTCTTCACATCTGTCTGTCCATCTCGTCAGCCACGTTCCCAGATGACGCAAAGAGGACGGGACTTCACCGGACTGCGCACGTTGGTCCCTCGTATTCTCGACATGCCCCGATTGGATGCCATGATCACCAATGGAGATAGTTCGCTTTCCAGCGCCCGGTTCAGGAACGAGAAGCATTCAATGACGCACCAGCACAAATGTCTAGATTTCTTCGAACCCGCCTCTATAGTATGCCCAGGTTCGTGACGAAAGCTTCCCCCCTCGCGTTCTCATCACCACGACCTTTGAAACCCCTATCCACCGCACGCTCTGGTCCCGAGCTACCCCAACATCTGAACTCGAACTCAAATCCGACTCGGGGGCTGGCTTGACGAACCGAGGGCGCAGTGCAAGCCACCACCGCATCGCCCAGACGTCCTTGACGAACGCCTTGACGGCTTCTCGCGGTCCCTCGGCGTAGATTATCCCGGGATAGCCTACCGTTGCAAACCCGGTGGTGCCGAGTTAGAGGAGTTTATGCATCGTATGCAGTTTGGTGGAAGGCGAGGAAGGCGTGGTGGGATGTTGAGCAGCAAAGACAAGGACAGAGGGGGAGGTGGAAATGGAAGATGGAGGGGTTCCTGAGGTCGGTTCAGGGCGGCAGAGAGGTGTGCTAACACACCGGAAACCTAGCAAGATCGTCAGAGGGACAGGGAAAGGAGTTCCTTAAAAAGACACGTCGATGACACTTACCCAGGCGCCTCGTCGATCTCAGCTGTTCGACCACGAATCCCAGAGTCCATAAAGTATACACACGCCCGACGCAGGTCCTCGACGTCAACCTCGTCCGCTTGCGTTTCCGCGCACGAGATCAGGTTGAGCGCGTCCCCCGTCAGCGCTTCTTCACATCTGTTCGTCCACCTCGTCAGCCACGTTCCCAGATGACGCAAAGAGGACGGGACTTCACCGGATCTGAATGATCTGTTGAACGTCATCCTCCGTGTAAGGCTTCGTGCTGACAATCAAAACCCGATCGAGGAGGTCCAGACCGTGCGGACCGCGCATGTTGGTCCCTCGTATTCTCGGCATGTCCTGATTGGATGCCGTGATCAACAGTGGCGACAGTTCGCTTTCCAGCGCCCGGTTCAGGAACGAGAAGCATTCAATGTCGAGCATGTGCACTTCGTCGATGAACAATACCTGCATATTTAACCCTTTAGCAAGTCGTTCCACACAGGCGAGTAGGAAAGACCGACTCCGGGGATGATTTCTGCTTTCCCTTCTTCCCGCCATTCGGCAACCTTGGTATTTATTTGATCCCTTAGTTCAGGTTTGATTTCACCCGTGTCTCCGGCAAAGAGAGCAAGGAAAC
>JBBPKV010000316.1:0-15994 GCA_038089455.1 Tylopilus cf. leucomycelinus
GACAAGCCGAGTGGTAGCTCGCACTCTGGTGTTGTACCTTCGGTTTCAATTCGATAAAAGCCGATTACACTTGTTCTTATACTTCATTTCTTTTGCTTAGGGATCGCATCGGACACGGACACGGACACGGACAACGCGATCGGATTGCGCTACAGGATTTACAAGATGGTTACAACTATCTACAGGCGGATCGCTACCTACTGCTGCAGCATCCTCTTAAGGGCTGCCAGCTCTAAAAGCTGCTCTACAACCTCAGCCGCCATATCCGCCATGTCCGCCTCCATTGCCTTCATCCGCGCTTGCGACGACAGGAGTGCCGCCTCCAGGTAGGTGGCCACCCGGATGGCGTTCTCCTTGGGCGTCGTGCGCCCTGGCTTCCTCGCCGTCAGTCTAGCCTTCGGCGCATCCTTCCCCTTCTCCTTCTCCCCTTCAGCCTCCTCGTCGCTGTCGACGATTTCGATTTGCTCGCGCACAGGCAGTGCAGCGCGTTGACGTGGTCGGACTGTTCAGTCCGGTTAACTCAGTCCGAGTGTGAAATGTTCACGACGTACCTGGGGCCTTGCCCTTGCCCTTGTTCCTGCTCCCTTCTGGAGCGTCCCCCTCCTGCCTCTTTGGCCTGCCGCAGCCCAGTGACTTGTTGCATCTTGACTTGAAGCGCTTGCACCGGAAGCAGGTCTGGTCGACCGGTCCGATGCAAGGCTCACGGGCCTTGCGACACCCGTTGCACCTCTCGTTGTGGTCGACAATCGTTTCTTCCGCGGCGACCCTCTTCGCGGGTCGTGCGCGCACCTCTTCTTCGTCTTCATCTTCGTCCTGGTCGCTGTCTTCCACCATCATCCTCACATGCTAACATTCGTTAGCCGGACTATCAGATCGTAGTACCGGTTACTCACCTTGCTCGGGCGCCACATCCGCACGCCCTCGCCGACCTCCTCGATCCGACCGCCCACCTCTGCGCTCTCAGCTGACACGGATGCTGCCGCCGTCGCACCTTGTCTGGTCGCTCCAGTCTCATTGTCCGCCAATGACGCTTGCACCTGCCCTGAGATCGCGCGTTCTTCCTCTTCTTCGGCCTGGCAGCGTCGCGCCTCCTCTTCCTCCGCCTCTTGCTGGCGTCGAGCCTCTGCGGCTTCGGCTTCTTCGCGTCACGTCTTCGCTTCCGCATGCCATCACTCGGCGACCGGCCCTACGTCTCGCATGCACTGGACGGCCCAGCTGTCAACCAGGGCCTCCGCACCGTGCTCGCGTGCCGTTCACAGGCACGCATGTACTTGTGTCTATGGATCGAGTTAGTTCACGCATAGTGCACGGGCTTTGCTACTCACCAGAGTCGCATCCCACTCCGCCACCCACATCTCCTGCTCTTCGTGCAGGGTCTCCTTGTCGTCCGGTATGGTCTGGGCGACGTCGACAACGCGGGCATTCGCGTTTTTGAGGGCTTGAGCGGCCATGGCCTTCGGACTGGTCGTGTCCGCGGATTGGGAGAGCGTGAGGATGTCGTCGATAGCAGACATGGTGATAGTGGAATGTGGACAGTGTAGATGGTGATTGTAAGAAGAAGACGGTCTTTGCCACTTTTCGCGATTTGTGGTGTCTCACGATTCAAACTCAGTGCATCACGTGACTGACTGGGGACAGTCAGTATCCAAGTCCCCCTCAGATGTAGGAGCTCGTCGCTCTCTATGTTTACAGACTGGTTTCTCGCATCCGTTCAGGTTCTCGTACATCGTGTTCAAGATGTCCATCGTGTCTCGTGTCGGTCCGATGTCGGTCCATTTCTATCTGTGCGTAGTTCGTCAGTCCGAGTCTGATTGACAGTCCGCTTTTCAGTCCTGTTCGTAGTCCGAGTTCGGACTCGATCTTTTATTTTCTTATTTTCTTCGACATCTGTCACTTCGAACAAGTCATAAGTCACCTTCCTGTCGCAGTTGCATCAGTCACAGATCAGACAGTATTTCATTTGGATTACAAATATTCATTGACAGTTTCATATGGTCCTTTGACTTGACCTTGTGGCGTCCTTTGACAGGACCACATGTTTATACTCAGTCCTGGGAAAATGCCCGGACTATAAAGACTTGTATCATGCATTTGAATAGAGGACTGATCGGGTTTCGCTTCATTTTCAGTTTTCGTTCGAGTTCCTCTCTGCTCGTATCCTCGCCGCCATTTCATCCATTCGTCTCTTCACCATTTGCCGTTCGTTCCATCACCGTTTGTTCATCCTTCGTAGTCCGATATTTCGGACAATTCGTTAACAGTTCGGACTACGCCAGACCGGCCTATTCCAAGCGAGGACTATAGTCTTAGCTACCTCTTCTATCTTGGTCGCCTTTGGAATCCCTGGGACGAGCTTATACTCGCTCCCTTCATTTAGCTCGACTTCACCATTCACCTTGGTGGTCAGCACCCACACCTTGTCGATCTTACTTACAGCAAGTCATATAGAATGTCATGGAAGGTCAAAGAACATGCTGAGTGATCATGATGTCATAGGTAAGTCATTTAATATCACATGACATGACATCATATAGAAGGTCATAGAACCTTCTACGTCATTGACTCATTTTATCTTTAATGTGAGTCAGTCGAACCAACTGTGTGAACTCTTTACCAGATATGGCAAGCGTTGAACATGCGTTGAACATTACCTTCCTAATAAGGAAAGAGTCGAACTTTAGTTCGACATGTGTTCGACACTGAATATTGCCTCTGTTATGAGTGTTCCTTCGGTATAATTGTTCTTAGGGACTTATGCTAATTGTTCTTTCTCTATTTGTCATTTAAGACAAGTAGGTAGAGTGATAGGCATTTATCCTATTGCTCATTAGCATAAGCGACTACTTATATTTTGTCACTCCCCGTCACTCAAATTTCTTTGAACTATCCTTGATAGTTATCAAGCATAAGCAATTGCTTTCCCTTGATAAACTTTTCTCTACCAAGATTCTTGGTGAAAATGTCTGCTTTCTGATCTCCAGTGTTCACATAGAAGAGTTTGATTAAGCCATCTTGAATACATTCCCTTATATGGTGAATAGGGATTTCGATGTACTTAGTCCTTTCTTCTTGAACTGGGTTAGAAGCCAAGAATATAGCTCCTTGATTATCCACATATAGATGAGTTGCAGGTAAATGGATCTTTAGTTCTCCAAAAAGGATTTTGATCCATCTTAGTTGCTTTGCCATTTTCGACATGCCAACATATTCTGCTTCTGTGGATGAAAGTGTAATCTTCCGTTGTCATCTGGATAGCCATGACACTATTCCATCAGCGAGGAATATGCAGTATCCCATAGTAGACCATCTAGAGTCTATGTCACCTGCCCAATCAGTGTCACTATATGTCACAAAGCCTGATTGGCTATTCCCTTTATAGGTGAGGCATAAATCTCTGGTAGTTGCCAGGTACCAGACAATATATAATGCCCGTTTTAGATGATCTTCACTAGGATTAGCAGAGAATTGTGACATCTTGATTATGGAATAGGCAAGGTCGGGTTGTGTTCCAAGCATGATGTAAAGCAATGATCCAATAACCGATTGGTAGTAACTTCGGAGAGATGCATTTGATTCACCAGTGAATGATTCTGGGTTATAGCCAGAGGGTAATGGAACATATGCTGGTCGAGATGTTTCCATGTCGAATCTTTGAATAACTTTCTCAGCATATTTGATTTGATCCAGTCGCATAGTGCGGTTGGAGCGATCTCGGGTGATTCGGATGCCTAAATATTCTTTGGCTTCTCCAAGATCTTGGCTTTCCCATTTGTCCATGAATTGTCTTTTCTTCTTCAGCAGTAGGGTACGATTGCTGCCCATGAAGAGTGCATCATCGACATAGATGAGCATAATGACAATATTTCCTTTTTTGAAGTATACATAAACTCCAGGATCAGAATGAGTCCTTGAAAATCCCATCTTCAAAACAGAATTGTGCATTGCTTTGTTCCATTGCAATGCAGCTTGCTTTAGGCCATAGATAGCCTTTCTTAATTGGCAAACCTTTATCTCCAGACCTTTCTGTATGAAGCCTTCTGGTTGCGTCATATAGATTTCTTCATCAAGATTTCCAAATAGAAATGCAGTCTTGACATCCAGTGCCTCGATATCCCAATCTTTGAGTGCAGCTAGTGCAAGAAGAATTCTTACGGTTTCAAACCATGCAACTGGTGAGAAGGTTTCCTCGAAATCTATTCCAAAGATTTGAGCAAATCCCTTTGCAATGAATCTTGCCTTCTTTCGGCCATCGCTTTTCTCAGCGAATACCCATCTCCCTGTGATAGGTTTACATCCCTGGGGTAGATCTGTAAGGTCCCAAACTTTTCGTTCTTTGAGTGATTTGAACTCCTCATCACAAGCGGTAAGCCATAGAGCCTACTGTTCTTTTGGTAGCTTGAATATGTCTCGGTATTGTTTCGGTATTTGAAACACCAATGCAGCAATGGCTATCACAGCTTTCATAAAGTGAGCACTCATATTACGTGCTTCTTGATCAAGGTCTTCATCTGGATGTCTCCCTGGGGTCACGTCACCTTGTTCTTCAATTCTTCATTCTATCTCCAATGGTCTTGCTTGTCCATAAATAGATTCCAGTAAGATTCATGGTTGTGGAACCCTTCGAGATTGTCTCGGTGGATCTGGTTGGACAAATTGCGGTCTCTGTACTAGTGGTGGTCTAGGAGGAGTTCGAGGTGGAGGTTGTTAAACAGGTGGTGGAGTAATTGGTCGTGAATAGGGTGATGGAGAGTGAGATGGTACATGGAGTGAACCATATAGAGACCGATTAGATCCTTGACTATCAGATCTTGATCTTTGTGATGGTGTGCCTGGCTGTGGTGGTACAGGCACAGGACCTTGATTGGGTGTCAGATCTATAGGAGGTAATCTTTCATCAATGTTTGTATGAAATGGATGTTGAGCGTCCTCTTCATCTGTTTCATGTTCATCATCCTGATCCTTCAGGTCGTTATCATTGTCTGGGATTTGTACCAGGTTAGGTTTGTCATGTTCATCGGAACATTTCAGAAATGAGAACTCATTAAAAGTGGCAGTGCTAGTGATTACCATAACCCGTTTTTCAGGGTCATAGAACTTGTATCCCTTGGTTCCTATTGGATAACCCATGAAGATCATTTCTCAAGCTTTAGACGAGAGTTTGTCTCTTCTATCTTCTTTATGAATAAAGACATAAGCTCGGCACCTGAATACTTTCAGGTTTGATATATTTGGTCTTCTGACTTTTGGATTCCATAAGGAAATAGGGGTTTCCCAATTTAGTCTTTGAATTGGTTGACGATTATAGATGTATGTAGTGGTTTCTGTGGCTTCTTGCCAAAAGATTTTGGGAAGGCATGTATGATGGATCATTGCAGTCATTTTGTCTAATAGAGTCTGATTAAATCTTTTGGCTCTACCATTCTGTTGCGATTCTCTGGCCACGGTTTGTTGATGCTGAATTCCTCGAGACATGAGAAATGCCTGGAAGTTTTGGCCTAGATATTCCCCCCCTCGATCCAAATGTATTGAGAGAAGAGATGAACTAGTCTGCCGTTCTGCCTGTGCGAGAAATACCTGGAAGGTAGAGAAGGTGTCAGATTTCCTTTTAAGGAAGGCAAGGCATGCATATGCCGAGAAATCATCAATAAAGGTCATAATCCACTTATTGTGGTTTCGTGATTGTATAGGAAGTTCCACTAAATCTGTGTGTACTAACTCAAGGAGTTTAGTAGCATGAGATTCAGATAGTGTATGAGGAGTCTGGGATGATTTTCCCAGTGCGCATCCTTTACACATTGGTAATGCTGTATTAGCAGTGATATTAAGGGGCGGTAACCCTAAAACCGTTTTGTGTGCATTTCGCAGCACATTAAGGGATGTATGTCCTAAACAGTAATGCCATAAAAGAAGAGAACTCAGATCTTGTAAAGACATGGTTGTCTTCGCAATTGGTTTAATACAAGATGACTGAAACCAATGCAGACCGCCATTAGGTGATAAAGCAAATGCCTGTATCACTAATTGGCCATGCTTGTTCTGAATAGTAGTAGCTCTTTGTTTAATCTCGGCAGTATAACCAAGTTTGGTTAATGCCAGTAACAACATAAGTCTATTTGCAGCATCAGGTGAATATCATACATTTCATAATATGATCGGTTTAGCTTTAGCTTGTCTCAGGATCACATGTCCTGGTCTGGTCATAGTCATGTATTCTCCATTTGCAATTTGACATACTTTCTCCCTGTTACTAAGGGAAGTAAAGTCTTCGAGAAATGGAGTCAGATGGTTACTTACACCACTGTCAATCATCCAATAATCTCGGTGTCGTGGTTTATCTGATAAAGAAAAATTCACGCCAGAGTAATCCCAAGAGTAATCATCATAAGTCATGTCCTTGTTGGATCTAAGTCTGGGTCAGGGGGATCCCTGTGTCTATCGCTCCAGCTTAAGTATCCATCTCCTTTCCACGTTCTGTCTCTATGTCTCCGCATATCCCCATAAAAGTGATCTCCAGCTAAGTCCAGGTCTTCAGGGTCGGAGTCTTCGAGCTCTAACTGGGTCATCGCTTTGGTTACCCATTTGGTATCAAAGGTCTGGTTAAACCAGTTAACGTGAGTGTGGTCGCGACGGAAGCTGGTTTGGAAAAGTATTAGCATATTCCCCTTCTCCAAGAAAAAACTCATTGTACTCTTCTTGTTGGACTGTTGAGTCTGATGCCATGCCATTGTCTTCATCAAGACCATCTCCCCATCCCATCTGCACATCTTCCGAATCTGTTGGTTCTGGCATTTCCATGATCATACTGAGCCTTCCATTATTGAATTCCTTAGGATCAATGGTGCCTGCATACTTGACAGAGGCTGGGTAGATCCCAAACTTGTTGGTTGATTCAGAAGGGGCTTCCTTCTTGGTGATCGCCATATTAGTGAACTCAATGTCGTCACCTAGGAAGTGGACTTTTCCCTTTACCTTCCTTTTTCCCTTGTCACGGTTCGCTTTCTGTCTCTGGTGTCTCTCTACCACTTTGGAATTCTTTCCTTTGTGAATAGGTCCACCAGATGTAGATCCGGCGGTCGGTGCCTTTTTATTTTTAAACCAGCACCAGTCAAAAGGATGTCCTTTTCCACAATGGGAACATCTTATGTTAGTGGGTGCATTCCGGATAGCAGTAGTCTGGAACGCTGTCTCGGCATTAGCCGGTCCACTTAGTCTGTCTGCCAGAGAGTGTGCATGTGATGGTCCAGCTATCTGACAGGTCCCTCTTCGAAGGTTTTTCTCTGTCAAGATTTGTCGAACTATCAAATCAGGGGTAATATTCGCCATGGTGTGAACTATGGTTGATATCATAGAGGAATAGGAAGGAGGAAGTGTGCATAATAGGATCATACCAGCTAGTTCAGTTGGAATAATTAGTCCAGCTGATTCTGCTTGTTGGAGAAGGGAGGTAAACTCTGTCATTTGAAGAGCGAGGTCCTTCTTGTTGATCACCTTGAATGAAACGATCTCCTTGAAGATGCCATAGCTGGCTACTCTACTCCAGATGGCATGTACATATCCCGAAGAATAGTCCAGAGCATGTTGGCAATCGATGTTTTTCCAATCACTGTACTGGCTCGGTCTGTTGTCTTGATTCGGGCAATGGGAGTAAGGTGAATCATTGAAGGTGAAATGAAGGAACCAATGACGGCAGCAGCATGAGAGTCTTTGGACTCCCAGTCTGCAGCAGTAGCGGCAGTCCATTGAAGAGATCCATTGACAATATTCCAGATTGAGAGAAGGGTGAGCATATTGCGCATTTGGAGGGCCCATACAGTATAGTTAGAGGGACCTTCGAGGTTACGGATGTTTTTGGTAATTTTGGATCCGACTTTGATGGAAGCCATAGTTTACCAAGGGAAGAAATGCATGGGAGTAAGAGTTTCTGACCAATAATGAAGTAGGTCAGTATCAGATAAGATTGCGGGTATAGAAGAAAGAGAACAAGATGTAGATGTTACAGGGGTTCCATGCCTGGAAATGGTTCCTGGTGGAAGCGTTTCATAGAAGGTTTTCTCTTTGTCCAGTAGCATGGAAACTTCTGCTTCTTCATGGGAAAGTTTCCTTCTGTGACGAATTATACCTCTTTCTTTGCACTTCCTTTCCTTCTTCGTTTGTCTTTTCATTCTCCGCTCCGATCTATTTTCGGTCTGCTTCCTCATTAGCAGCCTTATCATTCTTCTAACTCTGGTTATTGAGTAAACTGGAGCAGTCTCGACTGGACGATTGATAAGGTCCAGGTCGGTTACTACCATCCAATCCTACATTGGGTAGTAGTGGTAGTTCCTTTCGTTGATATCTGATTCTCTATAGTACAAAGGGATGTTACAGGATAGGTAGGGTGTTATATAAAAAGAAGAAAAGAAATAAATGTCCAAAAAATCACCTATCCCGTGACTTTTTCTTTGGATAGGGGTTGGCCCATTCTCTCGCAGGGCGTCGCATACATATGGAGCGCCAAAGTAAACTGGCAGCAGCCAGTTCATTGGCAGTTCCCCGAGAAACCTGTTGAGATGGAGGAGCAATCCTCTCTTGTATTTCTGGGTCTCTAGGTCATCTACCATTTCCTGCCACTTGTCCTGTATGAACTGCGTCCTGGAGGTCAACCAGCTCTTGGAGTACTCTTGCGTACCACTGGTTTGCATCGTTGAGTTGACTGATTAGGTCATCTCGGGTTACCCTAAGTGAGTCATGGGAATGCTCTAGGAGCTGAATGTCACATTGATAATAATAAATTCGTTCTTCTGTGACTTTAACCCGAGCTTCGGTGGTTTGGACCCTATCCTGCAAAATCCGAAGTGCATTAGCCATGATTCTATAGTACGGATGAGTTAAATAAAAGTTGTCCCGTAACCTCCTGTCGAAAGCCCTATTCCATGTTGACTGTGTTGGAACATTTGCATGCCTGTCCCTATCCAGCCCTGCCATGTATCTGGCCATGCGAACCCTGAAGAGCAGAGTGTCATCGTGGTTGTTGTGCCAATAGTCGTCCGCTTCTTGGTGATCACTGGGGTATAAGATGTTTGCGCATAGATCTCCTGTAATGGGGTCGTGCTCGATCACCAGTAGTAGCTCGTTTGCTACGAGGTTTGGTTGGCCATGTTCGTGAACCCTCCTCATTTGGCTGTAGGGATGGGTGAGACAATTGAAGATCTCGAACCCTTGTTCATGAACAAGAGAGTGGCGGGTGCTATAATAAAATTGGGATGGGAATGCCCAACCCATACCTTCCATTACCGACGAGGTACTTTCTCCATAGTACATCATCCCCTCGAGCACCAGACTACGATCTTGGAGAAGTCCAGTTACACTTGCATGGAGCAGGTTAAGTCTGACTGTTGTTGTGTGTTAGTGAGTCCAGTCCAGACCATACTGGTAGTTCTGGTCCATTATTCCGGTCCAGGCTTCAACAAGTCGGCTGGCGATGAGAGGGATCTGTCGGTGGAAGAGATACATGGGGACCCTCTTCATCAGGGTCAGGACCAGTTGCACTTCCCTGTCCTCGAGAGACTCTTCTGTGGCGACGTTGGATGGGTCAACTAGGTAGTCGATCACTAGTCCGTAGCTCTGTCGCCGGTCTTGAGGGTGACTGTCGAGTTGGGGGAATGGGATCAATGGAGCGTAGATCCCGTTGACTGGGACCAGCTCCAGGAATTGGGGTGCCGGGTCTGTGAAGTCTGGCACTTGAGATCCACATTCGTCCAAGGTGGCGTAGTTGAGGGGGCACGGTCCCTGGAGTGGAGACGGAAGGAGGTATGGAGAGGGGGAGACTTCTTCGAATGGGCATAGGGTTTCAGCGAGGGCAATGGGATTGATCGGGTGCGTGGAGACCAGGGGAAGAAGACCCTGGTCCATTTGGACACCAACTCCAATGGTGGCGTCCTCCACAGATACACCTGTTTGGACACTGGATATGCGAGTGAGCTCCTCCACATATGCAACAAGTAAATGAAGAGGAGTCTGACTGTCCAACCTGGCAACACCTGACGCATCTTGTCCTTCGTTGCAAAGATGAGGAACTAGTACCGGCGGTGCATCCTCCTCGTCTTCCTGCTTGGGAAGTGGATTCTATGGATATAAAAGGACCACTTCGTCATCTAACCTGTACATTTGATTCGGGTTGTCGAGCAGGTTGGTAGGGAGGTCGGGCTGTTGGAGGGGGGTGTGGAAAGACCACTCGTGATCTGTTGCTTGAGAGCCTGATATTTTCGAGGCTCTAGATGACGCGATTGAGGACTCCGAGTCCATGTTCGCTGCTAGACCAAGGAGGTTGAGGAAAAGGGAGGAAAGGAGGAGAGTCAGGAGAAGGAAGTTGAAGTTCATTGCAAGTATAGTACGCAGGAGGTGATGGTGAGGATGGTGGTTCGTTAGGAGCAGAAGAAGGAGTGCCAAGACAAGGGACTTCGTCTTCTTCTAGTGTCTGGCGATTTGTTCCAGACTCAGGGTCTTCGGATCTTGGCTGTGTCGTGGGAACTTCCTGTGCTAATGTCGGGGGATAGATCACAGCTTCCAATAAGGTCCCTGGTGTATTTATAGACGGAGGATGAAGGAAGGAAGGGACTTGAAGGCTTAAGAGGTTGAAGGAGGAGCTTCCAGGCAACGAGAAACTTCCTGTGTTGGATGAGGGAGGAGAATGCCAATGGTCACCTACAGTATAAGTCTGAACGTCAACGTGGTCAAGGTTTGATCCTTGTAACCTAATGCGATACACACGTCGTTCATCAGTACTTATCCTGAAATGTAGGGAGGCAGAAATAAGGTTATCTCCATGCCCTGGCATCTCACTCATCAGTTGGTACGGCCACCCATCAAGACCTTGAACGAGGTTTAATGAGGTCAGTGACACAGGGAAAAGAAGTTCATGTATCAACTGTTACCTACCACCTAACCTGATGATAAAGTTTTCTAATAGAGCCTCAAGCTCTGCTCTTGCCGTAACGTGTTGGGACATATCGCAGATATCCAATGACAGTAAGCGTGCCTCAATCACATAAGGTGGGGCTTATAACCTGAAGAAAGGATACGGGACCTTTCTGCAGCAAGATACGTAGTGCGACAGCAAGAGATCTCTTGAATAGAGGTCAAGTGTTGGAGACTCACTTGTAAGAGAGTAGAGCTTGGTAGAACAATACTACAGCGTCCTCTGGATACCTTGAGGTAGCGGGGTCAAGGTTACACTAGCGGTGCTTGACGCTAGGTCAAAGGTTCCAGTAGTAGATTTAAGATTTAGAGTATTGAGATCAAGTAATAGATCTCAGGGGTGAGTTGGAAATGAAGCCTGTATGCGGGTGGTATGAATTCTGCTTATCTCCAGTGGAGATAGAGTGGCCCTATATATACATAATTTACAAGAGGAGATTAAAATCTAATCTAATCAACAAACTACGTGTATAAGGAAATATGACATCATATGTGAGTCATATAGAATGTCATGGAAGGTCAAAGAACATGCTGAGTGATCATGATGTCATAGGTGAGTCACATAATGTCACATGACATGACGTCATATAGAAGGTCATAGAACCTTCTTCATTATTGACTCATTTCATCTTTAATATGAGTCAGTTGAACCAACCGTGTGAACTCTTTACCAGATATGGCAGGTGTCGAACATTACCTTCCTAATAAGGAAAGAGTCGAACTTAAGTTTGACATGTGTTTGACACTGAATATTGCCTCTGTTATGAGTGTTCCTTCAGTATAACTGTTCTTAGGGACTTATGCTGATTGTTCTTTCTCTATTTGTCATTTAAGACAAGTAGGTAGAGCGATAGGCATTTATCCTTTTGCTCATTAGCATAAGTGACTACTTATATTTTGTCATGCTGCAGAAAGGTCCCGTATCCTTTCTTCATTGTAAATCGGAATGGGACAAGGGAGAGGATGAACCTGGAGACCGTGTTTCGTCACAAATGCTTGGTCAATGGATGAACCGGTGCATCTGAAACGACTTACTCCAATTAAGAAGTATCCGCTACTAAGCAAGTGGAGCGGATGCTGTGTCTTGTAGTAAGGTGCCTTGCTGATCTTAGTCGGACAAGCGGGAGCTTGGGCGATAGACGAAGCGACAAGGCGCAGACTTCAAGAAGATAGCAAGACTAAGGTCCTGCCTCGCTTGGAGTCGTGTTCTTATATACTATCCTACTGTATGTACATGTTTGGCATGATGGGAAACCTCTATATAGTAAGGATGGCATAAAGAATTGCATACTGTGTAATAAATAATAGTCCGTGGTAAAGCATATACATAAAAGGTTAACCCAGGGTTGAGGGTAACTGCATATGGGTATATTGCTGTGCATGGGCATAGGGTTGCTGACGGATCAGGGCCTAGAGTATAACTATAAGTGGTAGGCCATGAGGCAAGAAGCGATGCGAATATAAAATAACATAATGGGCGGACTCTGGTGAGGAGCTGCGGCATAGCCTTGGGGCTGTGACGGGCTGTGGGCCATGAGGTGGCCATGTGGTGATGCATGAGTCATGATGAGGGCGTTATGCAATTGGTTGACGAGTGCTCTGGATTGTTACGAAGGGATTCCTGAATGATCCGAGGGGTTCCGTATTGATCCTAGAGGCACGAGGCAATCATGAGGCATGGCATGAGGCATCATAGCCGAGGCTAGGCCGGGGCTGTGTTCATGATGTCATGGCTTGTGTGAGCAGGGCTAGACCCTGCTTAGTCATCGTGGCGGTGTCATGCTGAGTAGTTGCGTAGAGGACGAATGAGTGACTGTGGAGGCGTCAGATAAGGGCGGAAAAATATGGCAAAATAAGGACAAATAAGGCCAAATATTGTGGGGCCAAATAGTATCCAAATAGGGCCAAATCAGGGTTAAAGAGGTGGAAAAAAAATGAGGATCGTAACAGCATCCAGAGTCAATGAGGGTGCGAGTAGGAATGGTAGACCCTTCATCAGTGATGAGGTTGATTGGGATATCCAGAGTATTATGTGAGTGAGCGGAAACCTTTCATACGAATCGAGGTTTCTGTTGGAGCTCATGGAGGATGAGGTGTGTCTCTAGTTGTGATAATCAACAAATGTCATTTATGAGGTCTGGGGTTACCTCTGCAAGGCAGGATTCATGAACAAAGGATCATAGGTGTTTGAGAGCACGAGAACACTCCGTATGTTTATAAACCTTCTTGATCCAAGAGGTTGTCCAGGGGTCCACCATATTCATCCAGGAGGTGTCATGTCGAGGGGTTGAGACAGGAAGGCACACAGCAGCCTCTTCCGTAGTCTCACTTTTCAGTGAGCACACTGCAACTTCAACCATTTTGGGACATGATAAGATCTGGATGGTTTTACCTTTTTTCACTCAAGCCTTTGGGGTATCCTGGGGGTGTTCTGCAGCCACTCGACAGGATGTTTTTTGTTTCAGTGTAAAGGGAATTTCAGTCTCAATCTCGTCAATGGGTAAAAGAGAATATTTATTGGATGAAATTTGATTAGGACAAGTAGATGACTGAGTAACTACTGTCCAGGGAGAAAATCCTTTTCAATTTTTGTAATTTTATCAGCTAGTTCCTCTGCCGATGTATATTCTATTGCAACTCCTCGGAATTGCATGATGCGCACTTTTTGAGGGCACGGCTTAAAGTGTTCCTTACATGGCCAGGGTTGGCCACACTTGAAGCACTTGCCCTCTGCTCGTGCTTTTCCGATGTCCATGGGCACTCCTTATCCACCGAACGTACCCACTTGGTTCGGGTGGATGGTTGTGGAGGTCGTCAGAGCACTCTGCTGCTTCAACGACGATCCTTCCACTTTCGGCCATTGCCTTGCAAAAGGAACTCGATCATGGATCGATCCTTTCTTCCTTTCATCAATCTTGCAGAGTACCTGATCTGTGTGGATCAATGCTTCTCTCCAGGTCTCAAAATCCTTGCCCTCGAGAAGATCAGGCTTGGATCTTTCAATGTATTCAACTATGTCCTTCTTGATTGCCCTTCTTATTAGTCGAATGAGTGGGCAGTTCATCAACTTGAGGTTGTATCTGGCTTGGAGAGCCAGGTGTTTGAGATGGACAAAGTAATCTTCTATTACGCAGGACGTCTTTCAACATTCAAGAGCATTCAGGGAGAACTAGCGCGAGGACCTCACGAAGAGTCGCACACTACCACTAGTCTCTAATGGCAAAGATCAGGAAGTCGTAGTTTGTCTAACTGTCAATTGGACAGCAAGCGGAGTACTTGGTTGAGGACTAAGAGAGTCGCTCTTAGGACGATGATCGACGTGAATTGCATAGATCGAAAGTAGAGAGTTACATGATTTGGAATGGTATAAATACTAGGGGATGACTAATCATGGAACCAGATAGAAGCTTGTAGAAAACGATGACTACAGTGGAAACACGTAAGTGGCACGAGAGAACCACTTAGAGGAGGACAAGTCCATTAGGAAGAAAGGAAAGAGGAGGAACGACCGGGCTGCTTATCGGTTGGAGAAGAAGGTCAGAAGATGAACGATGAGACTTACACTTGGTGGTCAGGTAGGTAATAAAAGAGTCATGTCCCATGCTGTGGGTCCTAGGACGAGAAGAGCGTAGGTATAGGTGATGGCAGGTCGACCATGCCAACGAGGAGAAGACTGAGTGATACAAAACAAGAACAGACAACGATAGAAGTAAAGAATCGTAACATCTTCGACCATCCCTTTTCCTTGGGTAAGCTTGTAAAGCTCGTCTTCGGCTTGGCGGTAAAGGCCAGCCGGCTTGAAGGTTTCTTCCAATTATTTAAGGAACGTTTGGAAGGGGATCATCGCAAGTCTGTCGACATTATTCTGGAGGTAGAGATCTGCAAATCTACCAGCAGCGTTGTCACCCTTCATGTATGAGAGCGTCATTATGATTTTGTCCTTATCAGATGACATCTTTTCGAATCCACTGAAGTACAATGATAGCTGTCTACACCATTGTATGAACTTTTTTTTGTCGCCATCGAACATGTCTGGTTTTGCCACTAGTGACTTTCCACGAGCACTGGAAGGTTCCCTCTTGGTAGGGACCATCGTCAGGAATAATCGAGAGGGTAGTCTCGACAACATCATATGAATGTTGGATGGAGGTGCGAGGGGACGACGGGTGGAATTGGATAGACTTGACTCTGAAGAGTCAGTCCTTGTGATTGTCACGCACATTTGTGGATGAAGAAATAGAGAGGTGATGCACAGGGGAAGGTGTCATGGTATGGTTGGAAGATTGGTGCCCTCGTCAAAGGTGGACAGGTATGGATGGGAGTAGATGAGGACGGGATAGGTGGAGGCAAGAAAGGGCAGGAAGCAACGATAGTGTTCCCAGCAGCAAAAACAGGCATTGGCCCTGCAGCTTGGGAACTGATTCGTTGTGCCACTTCTGACCATGCTTGGAGTGCAGCGACGTATGTGTGAATGTCATCAATTGTAGGAGCAGGAGTGGGGGTAGACTCAGGGAGAGCCTAGGTGAGGTTGGAGAAGGATGGGGAGTGGGACATTCGCGTTATTCGGAATTAGGTTACGAGGTAAGGGATGGCTTCACCTAATCTGAATCGAAGGCAGGAGAATGGAATGACCGAGCGCATAGCAGCTATGAGGTCATGAGGGACAGGTCCAACGATAAAATATCGTGGATGAGGCTAGTAAAAAAGGTTTTGAGGAGGAATTTGAAGAACTCTTGAGGAGGAGTGTCTTCAGGTCTTCTTCAGCGTGTCAATGTCGGTCGGGTTGCAGCTAGGTCCACATCGGGAAGAGGATACCCAATACTGCACTAACTCATAACGTGAGTTATGACGATGTGACAATACCTGTAATCATGCAAACAGGGGCAGCTCTACCGTGTCTGCCTTACGTCGACGGCCTCTAGTGCTCCGCAAATATGCCCCCTAGTGCTCTATGGGGAATAGCAACTTTATTCGTATTTAATGAGCAAGTTCTCACTGAGTGCAATAGGCTGGCTCTACGGCGAACAACTGTATGAAT
>JBBPKV010000317.1:0-15930 GCA_038089455.1 Tylopilus cf. leucomycelinus
GTCCTTATGACCATACTATTGAACTCTGTCCCTCCTTTACCCCCAAGATCACTAAGGCATATGCCTTAAATCCAGCAGAACAAGAAGCATGCAAAGCCTTTGTTGAAGAACATTTGAAAACCAGCTGCATCGTCCCATCGAAATCTCCTCAGGCCTCCCCCTTCTTCTTCATACCAAAGAAGGATGGGTCCCTTCATCCATGTCAGGATTATCGATATCTAAATGCCCACACTATTCGAAATGCATACCCTCTCCCTCTCGTTTCGGAACTCATTGACGACATGAAGGAGTCCACTCTCTTCACCAAGTTCGATATCCAATGGGGATACAACAACATCCGCATTCGAGAAGAAGACCAATGGAAAGCAGCCTTCATCACTCCTCTGGGTCTTTTCGAACCCACCATCATGTTCTTCGGTTTTTGCAATGCTCCCCCCACATTCCAAGCTTTTATGAATCATATCTTTGCTGACATGATAGCAGAAAAATGGCTCAAGATCTATATGGACGATCTTGGTATCCATACAAAAGATGACCTTGAACTCCATCACAAAAGGACACATCAAGTCCTTCAATGTCTCCAAGAACATCATCTCTCCATAAAACTGTCAAAATGTCTCTTCAATGTTCCCAAAATGGAGTTTCTGGGCATGATTATCGGCCATGGACGAGTTGAAATGGACATGGTCAAATTGAAAGCGGTCCAAGACTGGAAATCTCCTACAACTGTAAAAGGAATACGGTCATTCATTGGATTTGCAAACTTCTACCACAAATTCATCCCCAACTTTTCTCAGGTAGTTGCTCCTTTGAATCTCCTCACACAGAAGAACGAACCCTGGAAATGGACTACATTACAACAAACAGCCTTCGACAAATTAAAATTGATATTCTTGACAGCCCCTGTGCTACACATCCCCAACACCTCGAAACCCTTTACCCTTATGACCAACACATCACTTATTGTGGCAGGAGCAATCCTCATGCAAACCAATACCAATGGGGATCTCCATCCCTGTGCCTACTTCTCAAAAACCTTCACCCCTGCTGAACGCAATTATGATATCTATGACCAAGAACTCCTTGCAGTCATTCTTGCTCTACAAGAATGGCGTCAATACCTCCAGGGTACTCCTCACGACGTTACTATCATCACCAACCACAAGAACCTGTCTTTTGTCTGAGACCCTCGTAAACTCTCTCGACAACAAGCCCGTTGGGCCCTCTTTCTACAGGACTTCCCCCTCATGTGGCAGGTCACCCCAGGTTCGAAGATGGCCCCAGCAGATGCCCTATCCTGCAAAGACCTCATTGATACTTCCTCTGACAATGCTCAAATGTCCATATGTCCCAAACCCATCATTATTAATGCCCTCGACCTCACCCTTACCTGACATATCCAAATCTCTTCTGCCTCAGATCCATTTGTCCTTTGTGCTATTTGCTCCTTGGTGGATGGCTCACCCCTTCTCCCTTGCTCTGCCATCCATGACTGGACCTATGACCAGGGTCACCTATACTTCTGAAACTGTCTTTACATACCCCCTGAGGCCCACCACACTCTAGTATTGTCTATTCATGAACTGCCCACCACAGGCCATGCTGGTCGTTTTCATACCAAAGCCCTCTTGGAACATGACTTCTGGTGGCTGGGTCTCTTCACGTTTGTTAACTCCTTCATTGCTGGTTGCGCTACTTGCCAGCAAAATAAAGTCAATACCCGCCCAACAGTACCCCCACTTTACCCCATCAAATCGTCCACTACCCTGCCATTCCACCAGATCTCCATTGATCTCATCACAGATCTTCCCCCATCCCAGAGTTTTGATTCAATCATGGTCGTGGTCGACCACAGCCTTATGAAGGGGGTAATTCTCTGTCCTTGCCACAAAACTATTGACACAGCAGGAGTTGCTAAGCTTTTTCTCCACAATGTGTTCAAAAGATTTGGCTTACATGACTCTGTCATCTCTGACAGAGGCCCCCAATTTGCATCTGCATTTGCCAGAGAGCTTGCTAGATTACTGCAATATGATGTGAAACTCTCCACCGCATACCATCCTCTAACCGATGGACAGACTGAACGCTCAAACCAGGAATTAGAGATATATTTCTATATCTTCTGTGCCCATGACCCTCACAAATGGGCAGACTTCCTGACCACTGCTGAATTCCACCATAATTCAGTCATCCACAGCTCTACCAAAACCTCACCCTTCTCCCTCATAATGGGCTATGAACCCTGACTCTATCTTTCTTTTGGCCAGATGTTTATCCTAGCCTTAGAACAACGTCTTTCCCATCTAAATGAAGCCTGAAAAGAAGCCCTGGCAGCACATGACTCAGCACGCTTAGCAATGCAGCAACATGTCACCCAACGATTCATCCCCTGGAAAGTGGGTAACAAGGTTTGGCTGGAAGCTACTCATCTCCGCCTTCCCTACCTTTCCAGGAAACTGACTCCCAAGCGACAAGGACCTTTTGAGATCACTCAGGTCCTATCATCCCTCACTTACCACCTTCATCTCCTAGCAATGTGGAAGATTCATGACATGTTTCACGCTTCTCTCTTATCAACCTATCAAGAGACAACTACACATGGTCCCAACTACTCCCAACCATCACCTGACATGATTGAAGCCAAAGAAGAATATGAAGTTGATTGGATCATCAGTCACAGAGGGACTGGCAACCGTCACAGGTACCTAACCACATGGAAAGGGTATCCATCGTCGGAAAACACCTGGGAACCCGAAGCAAATCTGAAACACGCTCAATCTATCCTCTGCTCCTACAAAAGATCCCAGGCTCTTTAAATAATCCAGATATGCCTCGAACTCCCCAAGCTCTCGCCCCTCATCACCGAAAAACCCCTTCGGAAGTCGCACAGCAATTTGAAATTTACCTTATTGTTAGCATCTTGACCGTCATCTTCATCATACTATTCATCGCCATTGAACTGGTCATTGGTTTCAGCCACTCCTCCTAACACTTCCCCTCAAATAAACTCTTTGAGAAGTTGGTCTCTTCATGAGTATCGTCTCAAAGCAGTCCCAAGACCCGAAGAAAAGTGTTCCAAAACTCTTGGCTGATGTCGTCTTCGTCCTCCTCCCAATCTTCCCCCATCTACGATTCATTCCTTGAAATGCATTTCGTTGACGCCCAAATTTTACCCCAGGAACATGCTCTCCTA
Organism: Tylopilus cf. leucomycelinus; assembly: GCA_038089455.1. Lineage (NCBI taxonomy): Eukaryota > Fungi > Basidiomycota > Agaricomycetes > Boletales > Boletaceae > Tylopilus > Tylopilus cf. leucomycelinus. The sequence continues at coordinate 3,194 of JBBPKV010000317.1, forward strand.
CTCTACGCTGCCGTCCTCGAAAACCCAGCCTGTTTTGTTGACCTTTCCCAACTTCCTCTCTATGAAGAAGACCTTCTGGCTCAATGTCTTGTTCGTATATTTTGTGACCTTGTTCGTATTCAGCGGCTACAGACAGCTGCTTCTCCTTCGGATATACTCCTGTCATTCACCTTTTCTAGGAACCTTTCCCTTAGTCACACCATCCGTCAAACCCTCCTCACTCTTCACACCTACAGACTTCACAACTATACCAGATGCATAGAACCGTCCGTCATTGGCCCCACTTTTCATCCCATATACCTAGTCATGGCCCCAGAAGAGCGGCAAGAATACCATTCAAAACTCGAACAAATCGTTTCCTAGCGATCCCCACTACCAGTTCCCACACCTACTATGTCCACACAATCCCTGGTTGATAGAATTTCCTCCAGACCACCCACTCCTGCCGTCGATGACCCACTCCCAATCCTCGATGAAGGGGATCCTGATGAAGACGCTCTGGAGTTGGTACACAATTATTATTTTTGGCTCTCTGATGGCAAACAGGTCTTATCTGCACCCACTCGCTCTCTCCCATCTCCCCTACATCGCCGACATGCCACTCCCTCCACTGAGTGTTTTCATTGCCATGAGAATGGCCATTTTAGGGAGGACTACCCTCGTTATCAATGTTCCAGCTGCTGCATATTCGCCCCCAGGCATGCCCGTATCTCATGCCTATCCACACAATGCAATCTTTGTCTCCACTGGGGACATACCTCCAGATACTGCCCGGGATGCATCTGCAGAATATGTCATCAGCCTAGACACATTGCCAAAGATTGTTCTTTCGAAATTTTATCCCCAGACCAGATGTCCTTTGTTTTCACAGGAAGTGTCGCCCAAGACAGACTTGGTGCTTGAACCTGGGGTTCAAGTATACAAAGGGGGTAATGTTACGATTTCATACTTTTATCAATGTCTGTTTCTTCTTTCTGTCTGACTTGTTGTCCGCCGATGGCACAGCAGACCTACTTATGTCTATAAATACTCACTTCTCACCCTTAGTCCCGCTTCTTGAAACTTAACTCTCTTGTAACCCATTCATCCTGTCGATTCACCTTCTGACTCTTCTTTTCCATATGACAGGACCTCTTCCAATTAACCTTCATCAGTTTATCTCATTCTATTCTCTTCCATACTGATGAAGATATGTTGAGTCAGAATACTTCTCTTGGACTCGTACCTCCTCTGGCCGATTCTCTTATGTCAGCCATGTTTCCCCTATTCCTCTCACTTCTAGATATGGAAGGCTATAGAATCATCTAGAAACATGAGGAAAAGGGGAGACATAGCTGACATAAGAGAATCAGCTAGAGGAGATACGAGTCTGTGATGAGTCTTCTGGCTTAACATACCTTCATCAGTATAGAAGAGAATAGAATAAGATAAACTGATGAAGGTTAATTGAATGAGATCCTGTCATATGGAAAAGAAAAGTCAGAAGGTGAATTGACAGGATAAACAGATCACAAGAGGGTTAAGTTCCAAGAAGCAGGACTGAGAGTGAGAAGTGAGTATTTATAGACAAAAGTAGGTCTGCCATGCCATTGGTGGATGACAAGTTGGACAGAGAGAAGAAACATGCATCAATAAAAGTATGAAACTGTAACAGGCATGGGATGAACCTCACATCTTCTTTCTTGTCACTTTACATGGCCTGGTTTTTCTAAAGACATCAAATTTAGGCACATTTTGAGTACCTCAAAGAGGTATAAGAAAAACCTGCAGTTGGTTAGCCATTGGACCAAAATAAACCTGTGAAACAGGTAATGAAGGACTGTTTAATCCGATCAGACTAGGAGTAGATTGTGACGAGACAGATATGAGCAAAGGAGGATTGACTGGAGAAGATGGGAATGAATCCTGTGAAAGAGCAGGAGGGAATTCAGTTTGATCAAAGAGAAAAGCGAGCAATGGCAAAGGGGAATGATCTCAAGTGATTGATGATGATTCGTGAGAGGATAGAGGTGATAGCAGTGAAAGCTGAGGTGATACCAGAGATCGATGATGTGATGACAGATGGCTATTAGGTGGAGTAGAGGTCGTAAAACCACCAGGAAAGAAGGGTGAGTCAATGACAGGTGACGTTGACAGACTGATGAAGTTGTAACATGTGTAGTTCAGAGTGACTGGGACAAAAAAATCGGACTCAGTAGAGATGTTGAGACAACAAAATTCAGAGAGTAGTTCCTCGAGTTTCAAGCGCTGAGGTGTGGGTCAAAGTAACCTTCTAAGTGGCCTTGTGGAACCCCTCATGGTGGGCTCCAGTTATAAGAAAGATAATAAATATGTGGATGCTGACCACCAAGGTGAATTATGAAGTCAAGCTAAAATGAAGGGAGTGAGTATAGGCTTATCCCAGGGATTCCACAGGCAACCAAGGTAGAAGGGATAGCTCAGACAATAGTCCTTGCTTGGAATAGACCAGTCTGGCATAGTCCAGACTGTTAATGAATGGTCCAAAATATCAAACTATGAAGGACAAGCAAACAGTAATGGAATGAACAGCAAATGGCAAAGAGACAAATGGACAAAACAGCAGTGAGGATATGAGTGGAGAGGAACTCAAACGAAAACTGAAAATGAAGTGAAACCCAATAAGTAATGATATTCAAATGCATAATACAAGTCTTTATAGTCTGGGCATTTTCCTAGGACTGTGTATAAACATGTGGTCCTGTCAAAGAACGATACAAGGTCAAGTCAAAGAGCCATATGTACCTGTCAACAAATATTCCAAGTCTAAATGAAATGCTGTCCCATTTGTGACTGATGTAACTGAGACAGAAGGTAACTTATGACTTATTGGAAGTGACAGATGATGACGAGAATAAGAAAATAAAAGATTGTGTTTGGACTCAGACTATGAACAGGATTGAAAAGTGGACTCTTAATCAGACCTAGACTGACAAAATATGCATGGATTGAAATGGACTGACCTTGGACCAACATGAGACATGATGGACTTCTTGAACACAATGGATGGTACCTGTACAAGAATCTGAATGGATGCAAGAAACCAGTTTGTAAACATAGAGAGCGATGAGCTCCTACAATGTGGTTTTACCCAGCAATACAATGTCAATTACAATGAGACTTATGTACCTGTTGCATGCCTCGCCTCACTCCAACTTATCCTAGCTATCGCAGCATACCAGGAATGGGACATCAACGTTTTTGACTTCCACAGTGCATTTCTGAATGGCAAACTTGATAAAAATGAAGTTATCTTCATGGAGCTTCCACCCAGTTTCAATAAGCAAGGTCATTGTTACGATCGTATGCTTTCCCTTAAGCTTTTTCCTTTACTTACCCATGTACACACCAGACCTTGGGTTCGAGTCCCAACTGGTGACTTTCTCTTGACTAATCGTTTCTCTCTGACATCCATGTGATTAGTCATTGGACCACTTTGTCATTTCTTCTTAGTAATGCTTCGTCAGCGATGGCGCCATCCTTGCATCATTCAGACTTCTTATTGCGCCATCGCTTTGTCATGCTCACTAATACCAATTAGTCATCATGACTAACCTACTTAGTCATCCACATCCTCTAGCATATATATACCTGCCTCTGCAGCCATGTATTCCCCAGCTTAGTCTTATCTAAATCCTATTCCTCTCCTCGCTCCTACACCAGGGCCCCTTTAAGCTTGATCACTACTTCAAGTAGCCTGATCCCTTGACCTTGCCTAGTAGTCGTCAACTGTCGACTCTAGGAACCCTCCAGGTATCACCAGTAGAGTGTTACCTCGTCCTTACGACTCGTTGTAGGGAATCCTTGCTGCCACAGGCAGAGCCCTTGCACTTGGGATGTTGCATCTCTTCATGAGTACCTCCCCAAGGTGCACCTTGACAGCCAGTCTATGAACCTTAGACGGTCGTAACAAAAGACTAAGCTAGAAACAACCACAGCTATCACTGAATAAGCCATCATTGCGGACCGACGCCCCTCCCTCTGGTCCCTGCCCTGCCTACAATCCCAACCCCAAGACTCTGAATCGTCTGACGACAAAACCCTTGACCACCCCATCAGAACCCTTGACCCGGATCTCCCTACTACGGAGGATGATCCAACCATCACCAGCCTTGCCCACGAGTTCACCCACACGGTAAACATTCCCCAAATCCCCACGTCACCATCACCAACACCCTTGTCCCGCCACCCACCAATCTTTCCTCTAGGACCCCAACGACCCTTTATCCCACGAACATTCTCTACTCCTCCACCACTACCACTATTCACGATGTCCGCAAAACCCACCAAACTTCGCTTGGGAACTCCTGAATCGTTTGACGGAGCATATATCAAGGCCTTACCCTGGCTAAACTCTGTCAAGTTTTATCTAGGGGTCAATGAAAATGTATACAACACTGACACCAAGAGGGTCGCATATGCCCTCTCCTACATGACCAAGGGACCTGCACTCACATGGGCTTCCACCTACCGAGAAACCACTCTTGCCACAGGAACACTATCCATCGGAACCTGGGCAAACTTCGAATCCAGCTTCAAAACTGGATTCATTAATCACTACAATGTAGCAGGCGACGCCCTTCACTGGCTCACCAATACCAAGATGGTCGAATGCTGCAAAGACGGCAGAACCTGCTATGAACCCTCACTAGGCAACTACATCGCCAAATTCCGAAACAATGTTTCACTAGCTCGGATGACAGACCAAGCGGTCCTCATCCAATACTTCTCCACAGGAATCCCGGTTCCCCTCATGAACTTCCTCTACGCCCTAGAAACCATCCCTGACACCCTCAACAAAATGATTGAAAAAGCCATGAAACTCCAATCGCAATGGGAAAGATCCCAAGCAATTGCCCATCACCACGAAAACCCCCGCGCTACGAAATCTTGGCTACCCCAGACATCCATCGCCTCCAAAAACCCAAATGCCATGAACGTCGATGCCATCAAGATCCGGAAAATGACTCCGGAAGAACGCCCCCATTGCATACGGGAGAACCGATGCTTCTGATGCAGGCAACAAGGACACTCCTCCCATGAATGTCCCCACTACCCAACCGCCACCACCAAACCCACCTCCCCCAAAAAGGTACGGAAGGTAAAAGAACAACCTCCACCTTTAATTGAATGGGATGAAGATGACGAGGAAAAAAAGGACTCCCCCATCGTAGCAAGAGTGGCTTTCTCGGGTTTTTAAATGAGAAAGGACTAATGACACATCCTTCCTCCCCTAGTGTACGAGTACAAGCTGTAAAGAGGTCCATATCAATCCCAGTACAACTTCTCATCACCTCGCACTCTACTAAAGTTGTCGACACTCGCGCCCTCATTGACAGTGGGGCCGAGATCTCATGCATAGACTGGGGCTTTGTTCACAAACATCACCTACCTACCACGCACCTCGAAAACCTGATCCTCGTCAAAAATGTAGATCAATTCTCGAATAAAAGTGGTATGATCCACTTTACCATGACTCTATTCCTTAACGTCCAAGGAGTCCTCATGGAAACAACCTTCCATGTTATGAACTGTGGAAATGAGAATGTCATCCTCGGTTTCCCATGGCTATCAAAGGCCAATCCCACCATTGACTGGTCCACCCAACCCTCTCTATAGCCAGATCCCTAGATGAATCCCCATCATACTACACTCGCAATGCCACCCTCGCCGATGCACATGCCACCAAACTCTGGGATCCCATCACCCCGAACACCTCCCCTCGTCTACATCACATCAATGAAGTCCATGACAAACATCTCTTTGACTATTTAGAAAAAGAGACCGAAAACCAATGTTGCATACGCGCAGCCCAGGTCCACAAAGTACAATGCATCGTTAGACTTGGAGCCACCAACCATCTCATCAAAAGTGGCTCCCGCTATGTACCTTGCACCCTTGTCGCTAAACTCATGAAAGCCACCGAGCTTGCTGCTGAACAGTTTGCTAAAGAACCAAAGCAAACGTTACCCCCACAATACAAACAATTCTCCAAAGTATTCGGAGAACCTGCACTAGGAGAATTGCCCCCCAAAAGGCTGTATGATCACAAGATCAACCTAAATGAAATCTTTGTCCCAAAGATTGGGAAACTATACCTATTATCCCCAGAAGAAAGAAAAGCCGCTAACGACTTCGTCGAAGAATACCTCAAGTCAGGAAAGATCTGACCATCAAAATCTCCACAAGCCTCTCTGTTCTTCTTCGTCAAAAAGAAGGACGGCAAACTCCACCTCTGTCAAGACTACAGGTATCTGAACGAACACACAGTTTGGGATGTCTACCCTCTCCCACTTATCTCCGACCTAATAGACCAGGTATGGGGATCCAAGATCTTCACCAAGTTTGACGCCCGATGGGGCTATAACAACGTACGCATTCACGACGGCAACCAATGGAAGGCCACCTTCATCACCCACCAAGGTCTCTTCGAGCCCATGGTGATGTTCTTCGGAATGACGAACTTACCCCCAACCTTTCAATGATTCATGAATGACTTGTTCAAAGATATGATTGCTGAAGAATGGCTCATCATCTACATGGATGACCTCCTTATCCACTCGGCCGATGAAGCCACTCACCGTGAACGAACTCTCCATGTCCTCCAACGGATGGAGGAACTCAACCTCTATCTTTGCCTCAAAAAATGCACCTTTAATGCTCCCGAGATTGACTACCTCGGAATGATCCTTCGCAATGGAGAAATTGCCATGGATCCCGTCAAACTCCAAGGCATCTCCTCCTGGCCTGTCCCCTCCTCAGTCAAGGAAGTACGTTCCTTCCTTGGCTTCGCCAACTTCTACCACCATTTCCTCAGTCATTTCTCTGAAACAGCAAGACCCCTCCTCGACCTCACAAAAAAAGACATGAAATGGAACTGGACTCCTGCCTGCGACCAGGCCTTCCTCTCCTTAAAGAAGGCCTTCATGGCAGAACCAGTTCTCCGGCTTCCAGATCTTGCCGCCCCCTTCGCTGTTGCCACTGATGCGTTCCTAGTCGGCACTGGCGCAGTCCTACTCCAAACCGACACCAACAGCGACTGGCACCCATGTTCTTATCTCTCCCAATCCCTTCTCCCTGCAGAACGAAACTATGAAATCTATGACTGCGAACTCCTCACCATAATGCACGCCCTCAAAGCATGGCGTCACTACCTTGTTGACTCCCCACATCCCGTAAAGGTCTTCACTGACCACAAAAACCTGACCTATTTCAGGCAACCCAAACACTTAAACCGTAGACAAGCCTGCTGGCTTCTAGATCTAGTGGACTTTGACCTGAAATTTTCCCACGTCCCAGGAAAAGACCTCACCGTTTCCAATGCCCTATCCTGGCGAGTGGACCACTATCTCACCGAGGATTGTGACAACCTCGACGTCACACTCCTCCCTGACTCCCTCTTCATCCACCTTATTGACACATCCCTTGCCCAAATCATTGCCCACGATTCCGCATCCGACCTCATTTACCTCATGACACTCCATGCCCTTGAAGGCGACATCCCCGCTCCTTTCCGTTCCTGCCTGTCAGACTAGAAAGTCCATGAGAGTATCCTCACCTATTGCAACCGCATATACATTCCCCCCTCTGGCACCCTTCGGCAAGACGTCCTCCGCCGATGCCATGACCATGAAACCACCAGCCACTCTGGCTTCCTTAAAACCTGCCAGCTTGTCTCTGCTGAATATTGGTGGCCTGGCCTTGCCCAATTCGTCCGATGATACGTCGAAGGTTGCACCTTATGCCAACAGTCCAAGGCCAACACTTACTCTACCACACCCCCTCCCATGCCCCTATCCTCCACTTGCACTCGCCCATTCCAACAGGTATCCTGTGACCTCATCACAGACCTCCCCCCATCAGGGGGTTTCGATTCCTTATTGGTCGTGGTGGACCACAGCCTTACAAAGGGGGTAATCCTTTGCCCCACCAATAAAATCGTCACAGCCGAAGGTATTGTAGCCTTCTTTTTCCTTAATGTCTACACCCAATTCAGTCTATATGATCGGATCATTTCAGATCACGGCCCCCAATTTGCGGCCCGCTTCGCCAAGGAGTTAGGAAGGCTCCTAAACTACGACCTCGCGCTCTCGTCTGCCTATCACCCACAGACTGATGGAGAAACGGAACGAGTCAATCAAGAACTCAAAACCTATCTCTGCATCTACTGTGGCGAGAACCCCACCTCATGGGCCGACTCCATCGCACATGCGGAGTTTGCTCATAATCACCACCCTCACTCCATCACCGGAAAATCCCCATTCTTCCTCATGATGGGATATGAACCCATTCCTCTTCCTCCCATCCTCCCATCATCCTCCCTACCAGTGGTTGACGACCGCATCCGAGCACTCTCCACTGCTAGAAATGAAGCCCTAGCTGCCCATGAACTCGCCCGCCAAACCATGGCCTCCAGAACACAAGGCAAGTTCACACCCTTCACCCTAGGCGATAAGGTTTGGCTGGAAGCCAAGAACCTAAAACGCCACCTCGCGGACCCAAAGTTCGCACCAAAAAGGGAAGGACCCTTCCTTATCGAAAAGGTCTTATCCCCTATTTCATACAAACTCCGACTTCCCAAGACGTGGAACATCCACCCGGTCTTCCACGCTTCCCTCTTATCGCCCTATTGCGAAAATAGCATACATGGGCCGAACTTCCCCCGTCCCCCTTCTTCCCTTATAGACAGCAAAGAAGAATATGAAATCGAATGAATATTAAAGCACAGGATCCAAAAAGGGATCCCCTCGTTCCTAATCCATTGGAAAGGATACACTGCCGAGGAAGACTCTTGGAAACCAGAATCGAATCTCCGACACTCCGCCACTCTCCTAAAAGGATATAAGAGTCGATTCCCCTCTGTCTTCTCCTCAACCACCCCCAAGACAAACCACCATGCCCGTTGTCACTGAGATTTTCCTTACCTTTCCTCATTTTCATCATTGACACTCCAAACCTTTGTCTAGCTATGTCTTCGCTTTCCATTACAGAATCGTCCATTACTCCCACCACCCCCCCTCACTCATCGTCTCTCGCATCATCCGTTATTGCCAACCCTGGCTGGGAATGGGATGCCCTTCCCGTATCACCCCCACGAACCCATGCTACCCATCCTGGTCTCCCAGTCTCGGTTGACCTCCCAGCTGCTGCCCATCGCTTCAGGGACGAAATTCCTGACATCACTGCCCTTGATCATATGGCACAAATGATGTGAGATTCCCGCTTAGCCGTACCCATCGGCGCCCATCTAGACATGTCCTCCCCCCTGTACACCCTCTACCACACCTTCCCGCAGGTCTCACACCTTACATAGATCATTCCAGCCATCTCCCAGTCTAATGTCTTTCCCACTGTCGTTACCGTCCTCCGAGAAATCCAACACGAAACCACTGGACTACTCGGAGTAACCCTCCATCAACTTGAGATGGACACTTTCCTTCTTGACTTAGACCAGTACCTGTAGGAAACCGCCAGCACTTCTGATCTACCTCAACTCGTCGTAGGACTCCCCTCCTCCTTCTCTAGAACACCTCCGTCAGCCTCGTCATTCTCTTTGAATGACGAAGAGATCGCCGTAATCACTCGCCTCAAACAGCGACACATAAGGGCCCTATCTTTTCCTCTTACGCGCGATGACCCCTGGTTCCCTAATGCCTGTTACTCCTGCCACCACCTTGGCCACATCCGGCTTAATTGCCCGGTGTACCAATGCCCCACATATCTTCGATGGCAACCAGGCCACCCTCAGAACCGATGTCCACTTCACCGCCCCTGTCGCCCACCACCTTTGACCTCTTTGTCCTCATCACACCGCAGTCTACCTTTCTCCCAATCTCATTGCAGATCCTCAGGCACCCCTTATCCCTCACACGACAGATCCACCCCTAGCGAGACTTTGGTGAACGACTATCCATACACTGATGACGGCTTCAACCCAGTGACAGAAGGAAACCTCACTGGGTCCCCCAGTCATGACTTTTGACATAACTAGGTAGCTTGCCTTCCCCGACCCCTGGGATCTTGAGACTTTGAGTAACGTCTCGTCTTAATACGAGGGTAATGTTACAATTGTATGCTTTCCCTTATGCTTTTTCCTTTACTTACCCATGTACACACCAGACCTTGGGTTCGAGTCCCAACTGGTGACTTTCTCTTGACTAATCGTTTCTCTCTGACATCCATGCAATTAGTCATTGGACCACTTTGTCATTTCTTCTTAGTAATGCTTCGTCAGCGATGGTGCCATCCTTGCATCATTCAGACTTCTTATTGTGCCATCGCTTTGTCATGCTCACTAATACCGATTAGTCATCGTGACTAACCTACTTAGTCATCCACATCCTCTAGCGCATATATACCTGCCTCTGCAGCCATGTATTCCCCAGCTTAGTCTTATCTAAATCCTATTCCTCTCCTCGCTCCTACACCAGGGCCCCTCTAAGCTCGATCACTACTTCAAGTAGTCTGATCCCTTGACCTTGCCTAGTAGTCGTCGACCGTCGACTCTAGGAACCCTCTGGGTATCACCAGTAGAGTGTTACCTCGTTCTTATGACTCATTGTAGGGAATCCTTGCTGCCACAGGCAGAGCCCTTGCACTTGGGATGTTGCATCTCTTCGTGAGTACCTCCCCAAGGTGCACCTTGACAGCCAGTCTACAAACCTTAGACGGTCGTAACAGTCATGACTTAGTTGTGAAACTTTGCATCACTATCTACAATTCCAAGCAAGGTATACTCAAGTGATATCATCGATTATGCAACACACTACATGACTTAGGCTTCACATGGATGGAGGCTGACTGGGAAATGTTTGTCGCAATGATAGCTTACCACATCCTGATCCTCACATCTCATGTTGACAATTATACTATTACTGGAAGTTCCTCAACTTTTATCAAAGTGTTTAAAAAGGAGATCGGCACATGCTTTAGAATCATGGATTTAGGGCCAGTCAGTTGGTCACTGGGAATGAAGGTCATGCACAATCGAAAAGTACATATAATATCTCTTTCCCAGGAGTCCTATGTCAACACGATCCTAACTAAGTATAACTTTGCTGATGCAAAACCTGTCGTGATTCCCCTTGACCCTCACATTCAATTATCAGAGTCTTAGTATCCCAAGACCACAAGTGAAATTGCACATATGTGAAATGTTCCATATTGTCAAGCTGTTCGATCCCTCATCTACCTTGCTACTGGTACTAGACCAGACATCGCTTTTACAACATTGTTTGTGTCTCAATTCAATGCCAACCTTGGATGGTGTTATGAATTTACCCCTATTTTCATGATTACCTAAGCCAGCCACTGACTAAGCTCTCCATTTTTAAAGTCATGTGACCTGTAGCATGTGACCATGCGACTTCATTATCCTTTTACTACAGAATTCAGCAGAACATTCTAGATGTTTCAGACTTCTTATTTCTGGCTAGGTCCTCTTCCACATTTAGTAATTCCTTATCTTACACAGCATGGTCTGTGTGCACTCTCCTTACATATATAAACCCTAGACACCCACTGTATCCCCTCAGTTGAATCCACTTGTATCATTCGTGGTCGTTCCCAAAATGCCTTTGAGAACTAGTATGACGATAATCCTACATCTACTTCATAATCAGTGAGTGCTTCGTTGTCCCAGGGAATCCCTGAGCTTGGTTCACGTCTCTAACAGTGTTGGTATTCCCTGAGCCTTAGTGCACATAGGGCACTGCCAGCAGTAGCCGGACATGGTTGTACCCCCTGGAACAGTTCTCCCCTGTTGTGGCAATGACTTGTCGTGCCCGTCTTTCCTCGTTTTTGGATTTGTGCAAAGGTGCATTTCCAGTACCCTGTGCTATGCTTGGGTCAATCTTTGGACTTCCTGGGACTTCGCATCTCGGATTTGATCTCATGCTCCCCCTCCTAGCTTAAGGCTTCATGCTTTAAGTTAGTCTACCTTAGTTCCTGTAGCCGCTTGCCTAGTGTCTGTGGGCGACCACAACAGATGGGATCACTGGGAGGCTGTCAAGTACATTTATTGTTATCTAATCAGTACAAAATCACTCATGCTGACTTTCAGGACACAGGTCCAAGACCTCGTTGGGTATGTTGACACAGATGGCATTACTCAGGAACATCAACGAGCCATCACTGGTTTTGCTTTCCTCGTCGATGGAAAGGCGATCCTCTAGGGTTCAAAGAAGCAAGAGCTGTTACGACCATCGAAGGTTCATAGACAAGCTGGCAAGGTGCACCTTGGGGAGGTACTCACGAAGAGATGCAACGTCCCAAGTGCAAGGGCTCTGCCTGTGGTAGCAAGGATTCCTTATCGACAAGTCGTAAGGACAAGATACCACTCTACTGGTGATATCCGGAGGGTTCCTAGAGTCAACGGTGTAGCAGCTTGTTGCTCTCTACATTTACAGACCGATTTCTCACGTCAGTTCAGGTCCTCGTACAGGTCCTTTCATCGTGTTCAAGAAGTCCATCATGTCTTGTGTCGGTCTGATGTCAGTCCATTTCTATCCATGTGTAGTTCGTTAGTCTGAGTCCAATTGACAGTCTGCTTTTCAGTCCTGTTCGTAGTCTGAGTTCGGACATGATCTTTTATTTTCTTATTTTCTTCAACATCTGTTACTTCAAACAAGTCATAAGTCACCTTTCTGTCACAGTCACACCAGTCACAGATCGGACAGTATTCCATTTGGACTACAAATATTCGTTGACAGTTTCATATG
>JBBPKV010000318.1:0-15858 GCA_038089455.1 Tylopilus cf. leucomycelinus
CAAAAAGAAGTTCATGTATCAACTGTTGCCCACCACCCAGTCTAATGATGAAGTTTTCCAATAGAGCCTCAAGCTCTACTCTTGCCATAATGTATTGGGACATATCGCAGATATCAGATGACAGTAAGCATGCCTCAATTACATAAGGTGGGGCTCATAACCTGAAGAAAGGATATGGGACCTTTCTGCAGCAAGATACGCAGTGCGACAGCAAGGGATCTCTCAATAAAGAGGTTAAGTGATGGAGACTCACTTATAGAGAGTAGAGCTTGGTAGAACAGTACTATAGCGTCCTTTGGATACCTTGAGGTAGTGGGATCAAGGTTACACTAGCGGTGCTTGATGCTAGGTCAAAGGTTCCAATAGTAGATTAAGATTTAGAGTGTTGAGATCAAGTAAGCAATAGATCGAATGGCAAATGGCAAAGAGACAAATGGGCAAAACAGCGATGAGGACATGAATAAAGAGGGACTCAAACAAACACTGAAAATGAAGTGAAACCCGATAAGTGATGATATTCAAATGCATGATACAAGTCTTTATAGTCCAGGCATTTTCCCAGGACTGTGTATAAACATGTGGTCTTGTCAAAGGACGCCACAAGGTCAGGTCGAAGAGCTATATGTATCTGTCAACAAATATTTGTAGTCTAAATGAAATACTGTCCGATCTGTGACTGATGTAACTGTGACAGAAAGGTGACTTATGACTTGTTTAAAGTAACAGATGTTGAAGAAAATAAGAAAATAAAAGATTGTGTCTGAACTTGAACTACGAATAGAACTGAAAAGTAGACTGTCAATTGGACTCGGACTGACAAAATATGCATGGATAGAAATGGACCAACATCGGACCGACATGAGACACAATGGACATCTTGAACACAAGGGACAGTACCTATATGAGAACCTGAACTGATGCGAGAAACCAGTCTGTAAATGTAGAGAGCAATGAGCTCCTACATCCAAGGGGGACTTGGATACTGACTGTCCCCAGTCAGTCATGTGATGCACTGAGTTTGAATCGTGAGACACCACAAATTGCAAAAAGTGGCAAAGTCCATCTTCTTCTTACAATCACCATCTACACAATCCACATACCACTATCACCATGTCTGCTATTGACGACATCCTCACGCTCTCCCAACCCATGGACATAACCAGTCTGAAAGCCCTGGCTGCTCAAGCTGTGAAAAACACAAATGCCCATGTCATCGATGTTGCCCAGACCATACTGGACGACAAGGAGACCCTGTGTGAAGAGTAGGAGATGTGGGTGGTGAAGTGGGACACATCACTGGTGAGTAGTTTGTTCCTCTCACTGTACATGAGCTAACTGTCCCTGTAGACACAAGTACATGCATGCCTGCGAACAGCACATGAGCACGGCATGGAGGCCCTGGTTGATAGCCAGGCCATCCAGTGCATGCGAGATGTAGGGCTGGTCACTGAGCGATGGCATGTGGAGGCAAAGACATGACGTGAAGAAGCCGAAGCAGCAACAAGAGGAGGAAGAGGAGGTGCGACACTGCCAAGCTGAAGAAGAAGAAAAATGCACAATCACTGGACAGGTGCAAGTGGCATCAGCGAATGATGAGACTAGGGCAACAGGACAAGGACTAGCTGCAGCAGCATCTGTGTCAGCTGAGAGCACAAAGGTAGGCAGTTGGATCAAGGAGGTTGGCAAGGGCATGCGGATGCAGTACTCTAGTAAGGTGAGTAAACTGGCATTTCAGTCTGATAGTCCACTAACGAATTTCAGTGTGCAAGAATGATGGTGGAGGACACCGAGGACAATGAAGATGAAGTACATGTGTGGCCCATGAAGAGGGCTGACATGGAAGAAATGGTTGTTGACCACGACAAGAGGTGTGACGGGTGTCTCAAGGCGCATGAGCCTTGCATCGGATCCATCGATCAGATGTACTTCTGGTACAAGTGCGTGAAGGCATGGTGCAACAAGTCATTGAGCCATGGAAGGCCTAAGAGGTAGGAAGGGGACACTCTAGAAGGGAGCAAGGGACAGGGCAAAGGTAAGGCCCCAGGTACGTCATTTATATTTTCGCATTCGGACTGAGCTAATTGGACTGCACAGTCCGACAACGTCAATGCACTGCACTGCATGTGCATGAGCAAATCAAGATCATTGACAGTGACAAGGAGGCCAAGATGGAGAAAGAGAAGGAGAAGGATGTGTTGAAGGCTAAACCGATGGCGAGGAAGCCAGGGCATGTGACGCCCAAGGAGAATGCCATCCGGGTGGCCACCTACCTGGAGACAGCACTCCTGTCGTCACAAGCACAGATGAAGGCAATGGAGGCAGACATGGCGGATATGGCAGCCAAGGTTGCAGAGCAGCTTTTAGAGCTGGCAGCCCTTAAGAGGATGCTGCAGTAGTAGGTAGCGATTCGCCTATAGATAGTTGTAACAGTCCTGTAAATCCTGTAGCGCAATCCGATCATGTTGTTTGTGTTTATGTCCATGTCTGATGCAATCCCTAAGCAAAAGAAAAGAAGTATAAGAACAAGTGTAATAGGCTTTTATTGAATTGAAACTGAAGGTACAATACCAGAGTGTGAGCTTCCACTCAACTTGTCTTCGTTGATCATCTTTTGGCATCTATACCTCACCAGATCGCAGATAGGATTGATGAGTCCGTAATAGAACAAAAACTGGACTGAGAATGAAGATGAAACACAATGTGTGCTTTCAGAGTTATTGCACGATCGAATGAAATGGTACATAGAGACGAAGAGAAACTTTTCGTGACGTGTTTGTTAGAACTATATTTTCTTGGTGATCAGTGCGATAGATTGTATAGTAGAGAGTCTGTTTGTTTTTTAGTTTAGTGACATTTTTATATGATATCTGGACACTGGATGAAAACCAGGATGGAACAGAGGTCACTGAACTAAGCATGGGGTGAAACTGATATAAGGAAACAGTTTTTTTTTTTTCAGGGAGGGGGTCAAGGGGGACTTAGTCTGCAAAGACCGCATTCTCTACCTCGTTGTCATTGTCACATTCGATGTCATCTTCAGCTTCGAATTCATCAATATCTTTATCGGTCAGTCCGGTCAAGTCAGTAACTGGAATCATGATCTTCGTCCTTAAAAAGTAAGGTAGCAGGTGAAAGGCCGCATACCTCAACTTAGAGATGCTGCCATCTAACTCTGCCAGTAGGTATGATCCACCAATAGTTCAGCAAAGAACCACCATTGGACCTAAGTACCTAGGTTTTGTCTTTCGATTTAACTCTTTTTCAATCCAAGTATTTCGGACTAAAACGAGATCACCAGGACTATACTCAGTAGTTTGAATTCTATTTTTGAAATGTGCTTCGAACTGTTTGATGGATGCGAAATGCAACTGTAGTATGTGCTGTCACATACTGTCAATATCTTCTTGTTACTTCTGGAGCTGAGAAGCTTGCCAAGCAATTAAAGCAGATCTAGAAACTGGATCAGAATCTAGTGTGGGGACGAGAAACATAGCTTCTGCAAGATTGAAAGGAAAGAGCGGTTCAACACCATGTACCATGAAATACAGTGAGAGACTGGTCAATTTAAGTATAGTGACGTACTCTGCCCAGAAAACGAAGTGAGCTGTTGCTGGCCAGCGAATCTCCCCTCCTAGGGTGGTTTTAACAATGGCCTCCTGGACATCAAAGTGACGCCGTTCAACCACACCATTTGCCTGAGAGTTGTAAAGGGAGATCCAGATATGGTGAATGCAATATCACGAAGTGAGGATGTCTAGAGCTTGGAGGAAGGCAGAACTGTTGTCAGTAACAATCTTGGATATAGCACCCCAACAACAGAGGATATCTTCAAAAATAAAAGAAGCGAGTGTGGTCGCATTTTCAGATCATAACATACACCACTCCGGATATACAGTGAGTGCACATCAGGCATGTACGATGAAGTGGTAACCACCGGATCATGACATGACCATAGTATCAATGTGAACTTTGTGAAATAGACTGCCAATCATGGGGACGGTAGGGAAGATATGGAACTTCTGTGTTTGTCGGATCTGGCATTCATGGTAGAATCAGATGTATCACTTGACATCGTTAACCAACATTGGCCACCAGAACCATTGGAGCAACCGGGTCTGGACTGAGAAGACTCCTTTGTGTCCAAGGATATCATGTGCCTCCCTGATCAGTCCATAATGGTGTTCCATAGGTACTACTAGCTGATGACGACCATAAGGTTCACAACGGTAGAGCGAATCATTGAGTAGAAAGAAGCGCATAGCAGAATTGATGAAGGAAGTGTAGTCGGCATTGGATAGGTCAGGGGGACGGGTATGCATGTGTAGAAATTCGCGAATACAGGTGATGCGATCCTCTTTTATGAGTGCTTTTGGTAACCGAGGGAGGACTGTTTCATTGTGAACCAAGTCTAAGTCTGCATTAAGCAGGACCAAACTGTGATGAGTAGCAGGTGGAGTGAGCCTAGAAACATAAGTAGTCAAATATAGTGGAGAAACACAATCGTTTAAGAGAAAAATAGAGAAGGAATACACATTGTCCAACCAGTCCTCGAAATCATCGTCAGGAGGTGGATCGTCATCAGACTGAGGACGATGGGATAGTCCATCTGTGCCAGTATGGCAAGTAGCAGGAACATGAATGAGACAAAAATTGAAAAGAAGGATACCAGCGATTCATTGATTAATGGTCACGTTCAGTTGTAGGTCCGAGTTATTTATCATACCCTTCATGTATTTGGCATCCATTTCGACTATGAAGTTAGCAACACCAAAGATAAAAATGTGGACTGCACATAAAGCACGAAACAGTCCATAAAGTTCTAATTTCACTTGTGAATAGTGACTCTCAACCTTTGTAAGGCTGATGGAATCAAAGTGATTCGGATACCGTTTACCATTGGCACCTTCCTGAGACAGGATGTAACCGACAGTGATGAGAGAAGTATTGACTGCAAGAAAGATTTCGAGTCTGGACTCATAGTCCAGATGACGTAAAGTGGGCAAAAGACAAATAGCATTCTTGAGATGCTGCATCGTGAGTTGTTGGGATTCTCCCCATTCGAAAGGAACACCCTTCCTAGTTAAATCGACCAGGGGATGGGCAATAGAAGCAAAATCACAAATGAAAATGTGGAGTATACCACAAGAAACCATGCACATGAGTGAGCATTTGACATGTAGGCCAGTCACAAATCTTTTGTACTTTGTCCTCATGAGGAATGTGACCGTCGGCAGTGCATTTGTGTCTGACAACAGTTGCATCTGGTGTGGCAAGCACGAACTCCTTCGCTGAAACCATCGCACCAACATTTTGTAGTTGTTGCAAGATGTGGTGGACTACCTGTAAATGTTCCCAAATGAACCGATGGATGTTTGGGTTGTCTAGAGCAGTCTCATATGAACTGTCCAGATTCTGATAATGTGTGGTGACAGATTTGACTGGTAGGTCATTGATGAAAGGGTAGATGTGTCGAGGGATTTCATCCTGAAGAACAAATGACATGTCTACTTGATAGATTTGGACCATGTTTGTGTATCCCATAGGAATGGTGGTGAGACAATGAGGACCCATTGGACTATTGAAAGTCGTGAGGTCGCGTGATTCAAGATGTAGTGGGTGTTGATCATAGCTGGCAAATAAATCCATTATCTTGTAAATGGCATATCCTGTGAAAGACTCTATGAAGTGTTCCACAAACGGCAGTGTGGATGAGTCCCAGATAGTAACTACATTAAGGGGTCGGAGATTGTGTATGAGTCGGAGTGATTTGCCATCCTGTTTAAACATGCAGAACCATCAAGATTGGTATGCTGTGGTAGACAGTTCGTAGACACCGGACGCAATCCAGTCTTTAATAATCTGGATCATGCCAACCCACATGAATGGAGGGACGGGGATGTTGCAAAGTGCCCAAGGGGTATGAGAGACAGTTGAAATCTTTACAGGGAGGAAGTATCTTTCATCGAGGCAACCTTGCTCAGTAGGAATCCAAGCGAAAGCCATTTCATGTTTGAGAAGGAGCCAGCATACGAGCTTGACTTCCTCTGGCCATAGCCAGTTTGCAGGATCGAGATCTAATTTGTCAGTGCATTCCTATGTAAAACAAACACTAGAAACGAAGTCAGGAGGATGCATAGGTAATGGACATAGTCTGGCAAGTGGATTGTCTGGAAGAGAATGGGTTATCCAATACTCCTTGTCAACTGGAGCCACAATGAACCAAACTTTCTTTGCAACAGGCTTATAAGCCAATGCATGCAAAGAGAAATTGTAAGAATAAACTGAAGAAAGCATGGCAAGCACGTCCAGATTGAAAACAGACTGCATCAAGGATAATAACAAATAACATGGCGAAGGTGAAGGCAAATGCATATTGGACAGAAAAGATGCAATGGAAACATTACTGATATCTCCCCAGCCATTGAGCAGATCATCGAAATCTAAAAACCCATCTCCAAAACGGACTGATGACTAGTACACTGTAAACAGTCTCAACAACATGGACAACCTTCAGACCATGGTTTCATAGGCAGAGTATACTGCTTGTCAGTATTAGGGTCACGAAGAGTGATCATCTGGGAACCATTTGGAAAATCTTCTGTGTTAGCACTCATTAGGCAATGGAAAGGTCAACCCAGTAGTAGGTCAAAGTTAGCATGGGCCAAGATTTGGACCTATAGCATGACTTTGCCTTCACCGAAATTGAGTGCGAGGTTTTCGAGAACACTGATTGTATTGTCCATGCTAGTATTAGCAGAGGACATCTTCATCATCCAGTTAGATTGGATTGGTAGTCCGAGCTGTTCCCAGATCTAGTGAGGCATAGCAATAACCTTGGAACTAGAGTCTAGAATACCATGAATGGTCCAACCTGTATCGCCAACCTTAGCTTCGATCGCTCTAAGAGGTGGACTGTGATGTGTGACAATGAGTCCATCTTCATTGTGCATTATTCATGTTCCAGTCCTGCGTGCGAACATGTGGTCATTACTGGACAACTCATTAATCTGTGCAATATGAGTCAAGGGTAGGTTAGCAATTCATTTCACAGTAGTAAGTTCACAAAATTGTTTTTGAAATTCTGGCGAGACCATGAAGAGATCCTTGACCAGAACTGGAACATTAGTGTCCAGGACTTGGTCCAAGACTTGTTTTGGAGTAGCCTCATCTTTGAGGGGGAAGGAATATTTGTACTGTGTGGATGGAGAGAAATTCTGGTTAGTCCCAGGTACTCATGGGGGGATGTTCCTTGGTGCATTTGTAGATGCATTGTCTGGATTGGACATGAACCAACCAGGACTGGCTTGAGTAGTAGATGCACTGTTAGGGTTTCGAAGAGCACTATGTAATGGAGAGGAAGAATCGCTAGTGCTGACTGAGATTGGAGTGGATGAGGATGATGAGGGTGGTAAGGGTGAAGCACTTCACGTTGTCTGCTGCAGCTCAGGGGATAAAAGTTCTTCAGACATAGCAGCTGTGTGATAATCTGGTTTCTTATGTGGTGGCACCTGAACACCATCAAAGTGAACTCGTTTTCCCTTCTCTTTGGATGCTTTGTCCACCTGAAAAGTAGCCCATGCCTGAACAAGGTATGGTTGGGATTCTTCATTGGCAGCGACAGGAATGGAGTCTGAATCCGGACTCGGTTCTGTCATGTAGAAAGCGGAGGAGTCAATGTCAAGGATTGCTGGGGTAGCAGGGTACATGGTAGACAGGATACTGGCAGTGATATGAGGAGGTACATCTCTAGTGAATCCTATAGAAGATACAGATGTAGATGCCATAGCAGTATTTGACTGTCCGAAGGAATGAGCATAGTCAATACCATCCTTGAGACATCTACCTCCTGGTGTGTGAGGTATGTCAGATTCATCTGGTATATAGACACGATTGTCCTTTTCCCTAGTAATTTTCCCTGCATTGAGATACTCTGTGCAAATAGGACAATTCTTTGCAAAATGCCCATGACCAGCACAGAATCTACAGGTGGGGTCCATCGATCTAGCCATAATGTTGGTCTCAGCCTTAATGGCCAGACTTGGATTATATGTTTGTGGTGGACTGGATGGATGCGAATGCTGATTGGGATTGGAACGTGAAGAAGGAATGTAGGATTGCTGAAAATGGGGCATCATGTCTGACGTGGACAGACTAGATCGAAGTGCTGATCCTGTCAACAAGAATTTGGCAGTACTTATGACATCATTTATTGGGTATGGATCATCGGGATGGATGTCCAGTTTGACGATTGCGAGGCGATGATGTATGTGATCCTGTAAGAATGCAGGAAACCCTGTCAAGAAAATCATGTTTTGCTCCATTTTGGAGAGCTTATGGTTAGCAATCAAGAGCACAGATACTTTCATGAACTTTCTGGTATATTCACCCAGGTCATCCTGATTATGCATCTGCTTCTTATGGTAGTCCTCAACGAGGTACTGGATATCAGTACAATGATATTGTGTACTACCTTCACATCCCAGATAGAGTTTCTTGACTGCTTCAACGAACTTTTCCCAATCAGCAGGATTGACTACCGCTTCCTGTAACATTTCCCATACTTCAGCTTCTTCGAGGTCCACATATTGGATAGCTGCTTTAACCTTACTGGCCACATTGAGTCCGGCTTGATCACTGAGCTGCTCAATATCTTCTATGTACCGAGGAAACTGGGATGGTGTTTTACCATCAAATTTAGGCACATTTTGAGTATCTCGAAGAGGCATAAGGAAAACCTGTAGTTGGTTAGCCATTGGATCAAAATGAACCTGTAGAATGTGGGGTAAAGGACTGTTTAATCTGATTGAACTAGAAGCAGATTGCGATGAGATAGATATAAGCGAAGGAGGATTGACTGAAGAAGAAAGGGATGAATCCTACTAAAGAACAGGAGGGAACTCAGTTTGATCAAAGAGAAAAGTGAGAGATGGCAAGGGGAAATGATCTCGAGTGACTGATGATGATTCGTGAGCAGATAGAGGTGATAGCAGCGAAAGCTGAGGTGATATCAGAGATCAATGATGTGATGACAAATGGTTGTCAGGTAGTGTAGAGGTTATAAAATCACTGGGAAAGAAGGGTGAGTCTATGACAGGTGACATTGATAGACTGATGAAGTTGTGACGTGTGTGGTCCAGAGTGACTAGGACAAAAAAATCAGACTCGATAGAGATGTTGAGACGACGAAATTCAGAGAGTAGTTCCTTGAGTTTCAAGTGCTAAGGTGTGGGTTGAAGTGACCTTCTGAGTGGCCTTGTGAAATCCCTCACAGTGGACTCCAGTTGTAAGCAAGATGATAAGTGTGTGGGTGCTGACCACCAAGGTAAATGGTAAAGTCGAGCTAAAATGAAGGGAGCAAGTATAAACTCATCCCAGGGATTCCAAAGGCAACCAAGGTAGAAGGGGTAGCTAAGACAATAGTCCTTGCTTGGAATAGATCAGTCCAGCATAGTCTGGACTATTAACGAATGGTCCGAAATATTAGACTATGAAGGACAAACAAACGGCAATAGATTGAATGGCAAACAGTGAATAGATGAATGGGCGAAATGGCAGCGAGAATATGAACAGAGAGGGACTTGAACGAACACTGAAAACAAAGTGAAACCTGATAAGTGATGACATTCAAATGCATGATATAAGTCTTTATAGTCCAGGCATTTTCCCAGGACTGTGTATAAACATGTGGTCCTGTCAAAGGATACCATAAGGTCAGGTTGAAGAGCCATATATATCTGTCAACAAATATTTGTAGTCTAAATGAAATACTGTCCGATCTGTGACTGATGTAACTGTGACAGAAAGGTAACTTATGACTTGTTTGAAGTGACAGATGTCGAAGAAAATAAGAAAATAAAAGATCGTGTCCGAACTCAGACTATGAACAGGACTGAAAAGTGGACTGTCAATTGGACTCAGACTGACAAAATACACACGGATAGAAATGGACTGACATCAGACTAACACAAGACATGATGGACATCTTGAACATGAGGGATGATACTTGTACAAGAACCTGAACTAACACGAGAAACCGGTCTGTAAATGTAGAGAGTGACAAGCTCCTACAACGGTTCACACCATGGCAAATATCAGCTCTAATTTGATAGTCTAACAAATCTTGACAGAGAAGAACCTTTGAAGAGGGACCCATCAGATAGCCAAACTGTCACACACACACTCTCTGGGAGATAGACTAAGTGGACTGGCTAATGCCGAGATAGCATTCCAGACTACTGCTATCCGGAATGCACCCACTAATGTAAGATATTCCCATTGTGGAAAAGGACATCCTTGACCTGTGCTGGTTTAAAAATAAAAAGGCACCAACCGCCAGATCTATATCTGGTGGACCTATTCACAAAGGAAAGAATTCCAAAGCGGTAGAGAGATGCCAGAGACAGAAAGCTAACCATGACAAGGGAAAAAGGAAGGTAAAGGGAAAAGTTCACTTCCTAGGTGACAACATCAAGTTCACTAATATGATGATCACCAAGGAGGAAGTTCCTTTCGAATCAACCAATGAGTTTGGGATTTATCCTGCTTCCATCGAGTATGCAGGAACCATCAATCCTGAGAAATTCAACCATGGAATGCTCCACATCAGTCACAGATTGGACAGTATTCCATTTGGACTACAAATATTCGTTGACAGTTTCATATGGGCCTTTGACTTGACCTTGTGGTGTCCTTTGACAGGACCACATGTTTCTACATAGTCCTGGGAAAATGCCCAGACTATAAAGACTTGTATCATGCATTTGAATAAATCACTTATCAGGTTTCACTTCGTTTTTCAGTTTCTGTTTGAGTCCCTCTCCATTTGTATCCTTGCCGCCATTTCGCCCATTTGTCTCTTTGCCGTTTGCCCTTCGATCTATCGCTGTTTGTTCATCCTTCATAGTCCAATATTTCAGACCATTCATTGACAGTCCGGACTATACCAGACCGGTCTATTCCAAGCAAGGACTATTGTCTTAGCTACCCCTTCTATCTTGGTCACCTTTGGAATCCCTGGGACGAGCTTATACTCGCTCCCTTCATTTAGCTCGACTTCACCATTCGCCTTGGTGGTCAGCACCCACACACTTATCATCATTCTTACAACTGGAGCTCACCACGAGGGGTTCCACAAGGCCACTCAGAAGGTCACTTCGACACACACCTCAGCGCTTGGAACTCGAGGAATTACTCTCCGAATTTCATCGTCTCAACATCTCTACCGAGTCCAATTTTTTTGTCCCAGTCACTCTGGACCATGCACGTCACAACTTCATCAGTCTGTCAACATCACCTGTCATAGACTCACCCTTCTTTCCCAGTGGTTTTACGACCGCTACTCCACCTGACAACCATCTGTCATCACATCATCAATCTCCAGTAGCACCTCAGCTTTCGCCGCTATCACCTCTATCCACTCACGAATCATCATCAATCACTCGAGATTGTTCCCCCTCACCATCGCTTGCTTTTCTCTTTGATCAAACTGAATTCCCTCCTGTTCTTCAGCAGGATTCATCCCCTTCTTCTTCAGTCAATCCTCCTTTGCTCATATCTGTCTTGTTGCAATCCGCTTCTAGTCTGATCAGATTAAACAGTCCTTCGCCCCACATTCTACAGGTTCATTTTGGTCCAATGGCTAACCAACCGCAGGTTTTCCTTATGCCTCTTAGAGGTACTCAAAATGTGCCTAAATTTGATGGTAAAATGCCATCCCAGCTTCCTCAGTACTTAGAAGATATCGAGCAGCTCGGCGATCAAGCTGGACTTGATGAGGCCAGTAAAGTCAAAGCAGCTATTCGATATGCGGACCTCGAAGAAGCTGAAGTATGGGAAACATTACCGGAAACAGTAGCTAATCCTGCTGAATGGGAAGAGTTCATTGAAGCAGTCAAGAAACTCTATCTAGGATGCGAAGGTAGTATACGATATCATCGTGCTGACATCCAGTACCTCGTCAAGGACTACCATAAGAAGCAGATGCGTAATCAGGACAATCTGGGTGAATATACCAGGAAGTTCACGAAAGTATCTGTGCACTTGATTGCTAACCATAAGCTCTCCAAAATGGAGCAAAACATGATTTTCTTGACAGGGTTTCCTATGTTCTTATAGGATCGTATATGTCATTGCCTCGCGATCGTCAAACCGGACATTCATCCTGATGATCTGTACCCAATGAATGACATCATAAGCACTGCCAAATTCTTGTTGACAGGATCAGCACTTCGATCTAGTCTGTCCACGTCAGACGTGATGCCCTGTTTTCAGCAATCCTACAGTCCTTCACGTTCCAATCCCAATCAGCATCTGCATCCATCCGGTCCACCACAAATGTACAATCTGAGTCCGGCCGTCAAGGCTGAGACCAACATTATGGCTAGATCGACGGACCCCACCTATAGATTCTATGCTGGTCATGGGCATTTCGCAAAGAATTGTCCTATTTGCGCAGAGTACCTCAATGCAGGGAAAATTACTAGGGGAAAGGACAATCGTGTCTATATGCCAGATGGATCGAACATACCTCACGTGCCAGGAGGTAGATGTCTCAAGGATGATATTGACTATGCTTATTCCTCCGGACAGTCGAATGCAGCTACGGCATCTACGTCTGCATCTTCTACAGGATTCACTAGAGATGCACCTCCTCATATCACTGCTGGTATACTATCTACCATGTACCCTGCTACCCCAGCAATCCTCGACATTGACTCCTCTGCTTTCTACACGATGGAACCGAGTCCAGATTCGGACTCCATTCCTGTTGCTGCTGATGAAGAATTCCAACCATACCTAGTTCAGGCATGGGCTACTTTTCAGGTGGACAAAGCGTCCAAAGAGAAGGGAAAACAAGTTCGCTTCGACGACATTCAGATACCACCACGTAAGAAACCAGATTATCGCGCAGCTGCTGTGTCCAAAGAACTTTTATCCCCTGAGCTGCAGCAGACAACACGAAGTGCTTCACCCTTACCACCCTCATCATCCTCTTCCACTCCAATCTCAGTCAGCACTAGCGATTCTTCCTCTCCATTACATAGTGCTCTTTGAAACCCTACTGGCGCATCTACCACTCAACCCAGTCCTGGTCAGTTCGTGTCCAATCCGGACAATGTGCCTACAAATGCACTGAGTAACATCCCCCCACGAGTACCTGGGACTAACCAGAATTTCTCTCCATCCACGCAGTACAAATATTCCTTTCCCCTCGAAGATGAGACTACTCTAAAATGAGTCTTGGACTGAGTTCTGGACACTAATGTTTCAGTTCCAGTCAAGGATCTCTTCGCGATCTCGCCAGAATTTCAAAAACAATTTCGTGAACTTACTACTATGAAATGAATTGCTAACCTACCCTCGACTCATAGCGCACAGATTAATGAGTTGTCCAGTAACGACCGCATGTTCGCACGCAGGACTGGAACACAAATAATGCGCAATGAAGATGGACTCATTGTCGCACATCACAGTCTACCCCTTAGAGCGATCGAAGCTAAGGTTGGCGATACGGGTTGGACCATTCGTGGTGTTCTAGACTCTGGTTCTGAGGTTATTGCTATGCCTCGCCAGATCTGGGAACAGCTCAGACTACCAATCTGATCTGACCAGACAATGAAGATGTCCTCTGCTAATACTAGCATGGACAGTACAATCGGTGTTCTTGAAAACCTCGCACTCGATTTCAATGGAGGTGAAGTCATGCTACAGGTCCAAATCTTGGCCCGTGCTAACTTTGATCTACTACTGGGTCGATCTTTCCATTGCCTAATGAGTGCTAACACAGAAGATTTTCCAGACAGTTCCCAGACGATCACTCTTCATGACCCTAATACGGACAAGCAGTATACTCTGCCTATGAAACCATGGTCCAAAGGTTGTCCATGTTGTCGAGATCATTTACAGTGTACTAGCCATCAGTCCGTTTTGGAGATGGGTTTTTAGATTTCGATGATCTGCTCAATGGCTGGGGAGATATCAGTAATGCTTCCATCGCATCTTTTCTATCCAATATGCATTTGCCTTCACCTTCACTGCATTACTTGTTTTTATCCTCAATGCAGTCCGTTTTCAATCCAGATGCACTCGCCGTGCTTTCTTCAGTTTATTCTTACGATCTCTTTTCGCATGCATTGGCTTATAAGCCCGTCATGAAGAAAGTTCGGTCCATTGTGGCTCCAGTTGACGAGGAGTATCAGATTACCCATTCTCTTCCAGACAATCCACTCACCAGACTATATCCTTTACCTACGCATCCTCCTGACTTTGTTCCTGGTGTTTGTTTTACATAGGAACGTGCTGACAAACTAGATCTCGATCCTGCAAACTGGCTATAGCCAGAGGAAGTCAAGCTCGTACGCTGGCTCCTCCTCGAACATGAAATGGCTTTCGCTTGGATTCCTACCAAGCGAGGTCACCTTGATGAAAGATACTTCCCCCCTGTAAAGATTCTGACTGTCTCTCATACCCCTTGGGAACTTCACGACATCCCTGTCCCTCTATCCATGTGGGCCGGCATGATCCAGATTATTAAAGACCAGATTGCGTCTGGTGTCTACGAACTGTCTACTCAGTGTACCGATCTCGATGGTTCTGCATGTTTAAACAGGATGGCAAATCACTCTGACTCATACACGATCTCCAACCCCTTAATGTGGTTACTATCCAGGACTCATCCACGCTGCCATTCGTGGAACACTTCACAGAGTCTTTCGTAGGATATGCTGTTTATGGGATGATGGATTTATTTGCCAGCTACGATCAATGCCCACTATATCCCATATCAGGAGACCTTATGACTTTCAATAGTCTGATGGGACCTCATCGTCTCACCACCATTCCTATGGGATACACAAATGCGGTCCAAATCTACCAAGCAGATATGTCGTTTATTCTCCAGGACGAAATTCCTCAACACACCTATCCTTTCATCGATGACCTACTAGTCAAATCTGTCACCATGCGTTACCAGAATCCGGACGGTTCATACGAGACCACTCTGGACAATCCCAACATTCGCCGGTTCATTTGGGAACATTTACAGGTAGTCCACTGCATCTTGCAACAACTGCAAAATGTTGGTGTGACAGCTTCTGCAAAGAAGTTCGTGCTCGCCGTACCTGACGCAACTGTCGTTGGACACAAATGCACCGCCGACGGTCGCATTTCTCATGAGGACAAAGTACAAAAGATTCGTGACTGGCCTCCATGTCAAATGCTTACTCATGTGCACGGTTTCTTGGGTGTTTGCAGTGTACTTTGCATTTTCATTCGTGATTTCGCTTCTATTGCCCATCCCCTGGTCGATTTAACCAGGAAGGGTGTTCCTTTCGAATGGGGAGCATCCCAACAACTTGCGATGAAGTGTCTCAAGGATGCTATTTGTCTATCACCCGCTTTACGTCATCTGGACTACAAGTCCAGACTTGAAATCTTTCTTGCCATCGATACTTCTCTCATCGCTGTTGGTTACATCCTGTCTCAGGAAGGTACTGATGGTAAATGATATCTGAATCGCTTTGGTTCTATCAGCCTTACAGAGGTTGAAAGCCACTATTCAAAAGCAAAATTGGAACTTTACAGACTATTTCGTGCTCTACGCGCAGTCTGCATTTTTATCTTTGGTGTTGCTAACTTCACAGTTGAAATGGATGCCAAATACGTGAAGGGTATGTGAAATGACTTACTCCAATTAAGAAGTATCCGCTACTAAGCAAGTGGAGCGGATGCTATGTCTTGTAGTAAGGGGCCTTGCTGATCTTAGTCGGACAAGCGGGAGCTTGGGCGATGGACGAAGCGACAAGGCACAGACTTCAAGAAGAGAGCAAGACTGAGGTCCTGCCTCGCTTGGAGTCGCGT
>JBBPKV010000319.1:0-15833 GCA_038089455.1 Tylopilus cf. leucomycelinus
GTCCAAATGGAATACTGTCTGATCTGTGACTGATGTGACTGTGACAGAAAGGTGACTTATGACTTGTTCGAAGTAATAGATGTCGAAGAAAATAAGAAAATAAAAGATCGTGTCCGAACTCGGACTACGAACAGGACTGAAAAGTGGAGTGTCAATCGGACTCAGACTGACGAACTACACATGGATAGAAATGGACCGACATCGGACTGACACAAGACATGATGGACTTCTTGAACACGATGAAAGGACCTGTATGAGGACCTGAACTGACGTGAGAAACCAGTCTGTAAACGTAGAGAGCGATGAGCTCCTACATCTGAGGGGGACTTGGATACTGACTGTTTCCAGTCAGTCACGTGATGCGCTGAGTTTGAACCGCAGGACACTATGAAAATGCAAGAAGTGGCCAAGTCCGTCTTCTTCTTACAATTATCCTCTTCATCATCCACATACCACTTTCACCATGTCTGCCATCGATGACATCCTCGCGCTCTCCCAACCCACAGACACAACCAGTCTGAAGGCCATGGCTGCTCAAGCCCTCAAAAATGCGAATGCCCGCATTGTCAATGTTGCCCAGACCATACCGGACGATAAGGAGACCTTGCACGGAGAGCAGGAGATGTGGGTGGCAGAGTGGGAAGCGACTCTGGTGAGTAGCAAAGCCTGTACACTATGCATGAACTAACTCGATCTGTAGACACAAGTACATGCATGCCTGCGAATGGCATGCGAGCATGGTGTGGAGGCCCTGGTTGACAGCCAGGCTGTCCAGTGCATGTGAGACGTAGGGCTGGTCGCCAAGCGATGACACGCGGAAGCAAAGACACGACGTGAAGAAGCTGAAGCCACAGAGGCTCGATGCCAGCAAGAGGCAGAGGAAGAGGAGTGTTATGAATTTGCCCCTATTTTCTTCATTACCTAAGCCAGCCACTGACTAAGCATCAACTTTCCAAGTCATGTGACCTGTAGCACGTGACCGTGTAACTTTATTACCCTTTTACTATAGAACTCAGCGGAATGTTCTAGACATTTCAGACTTCTTATCTCTGGCAAAGGTATTCTCCATATTTAGTAATTCCTTATCTTACACAGCTTGGTCTGTGCACACTATCCCTACATATATAAACCCTAGACACTCGCTGTAATTTCCCCAGTTGAATCCACTTGTATCATTCGTGGTCGTTTCCAAACGTGCCATTGAGAACTAGTGTGACGACAATTCTACATCTACTTCATAATCAGCGAGTGCTTCATTATCCCAGGGAATCCCTGAGCCCGGTTCACGTCTTTAACGGCGTTGGTATTCCCTAAGCCTTAGTGCACATAGAGCACTGCCAGCAGTAGCTGGACGTGGTTGTACCCCCCAGAACAGTTCTCCCCTGTTGTGGTAGCGACTTGTCACATGCGTCTCTCCTCGCTTTTGGATTCATGCGAAGGCACGTCTCCAATACCCTGTGCTTTGCTCAGGTCAATCTTTGGACCTCCTGGGACTTCGCATCTCAGACTTAATCTTGTGCTCCTCCCTAGCCTGAGACTTCGCATCTTAGGTTAGTCTACCTTAGTTCTAGTAGCAGCTAGCCTAGTATCTGTGGGCGACCACAACACTTGGATTCAACTAGCATCGGAACCGCCCGGACTCCAGGGCTAAGGAGTCGTTCCGGCCGTTGCCAAAGATTGTGTTTTCGATTTACCCTCGCTGCTTTTAGAGGAGCCCCTAGGAAGGGCAGTATTAGTAGTCACTGTAGCACCTCCTTCTCCATCGTCCCCATTGGGATTGATAGTCTGTGCTAGGGTCGAGCCTAGCTTGTGAAGAGTGACCAGGAACAACAGCTGCCACTGCCTGGGCTGAGCTTATCTTGTTTCATTAGTCCCCTGAGTGATCAGGGAGGTAGAGCATCATAAACAAGTAGTCAGAATTAGCTAGTTACGAATTACTAGCCAAAGAATTTTGGTATCGTTATCCCTGTTTGATTATACCTACCCAAGCCTAGAGTATGGTTGGAAGATACTGCACAGTAAGCGACAGTACCTGTAACCAGGAAGCTGAAGAAGAAAGAGTTTTTTTTTATGCAGTTTTCGTTGGAAGTATCTGCCTAGGAAATTTTGGCTACAGGAAGTGGAATTGGCATCTATTGGCTCTATCGACGTTGGGCCAGTGTCACTGAAGGAAGACCCTTTGTGTGGTTCTTCAACGTAAACGGTTTCTATTGCGAAGGGGATTACCTAGCCCCAAAAGAACTCCAGACCCCCCACTACAAATACTATGAGGATTCAAACAATGCTCAGTGGTAAACATTGTTGAATGAGCAGTACCCCCTCCCCTACTACTGAAAGCAACACATCTTCCCCCCTCACCGCACTATCCCCCTCTCCCATTATGGCTACCGACCTGGCAGATTTGATACAAGGACTTCGGGACCTGACCACAGATCGGTCTCAAGATGTAGTAAAGAAGATCGCTAATCCCAGCAAATGGGATGGCGATAGGAAGAAATGGAAGATTTGGTGGACTTGCCTGAACCTTTGGGTAACAGCACAAAGATGGGACTTCAATAAGGTTCGCGCAATAGCAGTCTTATCTCGCTTCAAAGGAAAGGTGGAGCAATTCGCCTATTTAACTATGGACAAATACCTCCATAAGGAAGATGAGATCAGAGATGAAACTGTTAGCCGAACAGCCACCTGGGGTCTCGACGCATGGCCAGATTGGACTGGTCTAAAAGAAGACATCACCAACTTCTTCCAGGTTACCAGATTCGTACACGAAGCATTCAAGGAGTTAGAACGCTGTTATCAAAACACTAAACCAATCAATCTCTTCATCCAAGATTTCAAGATCCTGATGATGAAAGCAGAAATCTCCACAGAACATGGAGTAGAGATGTTTAAGAAATGATTGGATTACAAGGTTTATCAGCACATAATGATGAACTACCAAATAACAGCAAACGACTTCCGAAACTGGACAGAAACGGCACTAATCGTGGAAAGGAGTTTTGAGCAGATCTAGCTCGAAAGAGGAAACACCTGACCCCCCTTCCATCCATGACCCCCTGGCTTCCCATGAGCCAACCATCCCCCTTCTTCCTTCATACCCAGACCCTCCCCACATTTCACAGGGTCTAGACCCCTTCCTTCCCCCCAATACACGCGAGCACTCCCTGTTGGGCAGCTCCCCTAGCAACAATGATCGGATAACCGAGAATGTTACGGCTGTCACCAAAGGGGCCATATTTGGCCAAATTGCCCCCAGAATCCAAATGCGCGGTCATCCAATGGCCCTCATTTCCAGCCCCTACAAAGGGCACAAATGATCTGGGACTCCAATTTGGGTAACTATGTGCCCATCCCTACCTACAACTTCCTGGTTCAGGAGACGGACCCTGAACCCTCAGCAAGAATAGCATCTCATCAAAAGGAAGAAGATGCTTACAAATCAGAAGAAGCAGAAGCCTATTGGCAGGATCAGCTACAAGTTGAAGCCGCTCACAAGGCCGCCAAGGCTTTAAAAGGAAAGGGTCGGCAGTTATAGAGGGTGACTGCAGACTGGACTTGATTTCTTGTCACGACTCAGATTTCCCAGTTTCTGATCTCAATGTACAAATACGTAGATTGGTTTCCATCCGAAAGGGCGTCCACACTTGTGGCGTGGCATCGGATAAAAAATATAGTGTGCTTAATTTCCTTATGCGACAAATTCAAAAAATCCCTCTTGGAATGACACAACCAATTCAGTCGTTGAATATCAGTGACGAAATGGAAGTCTCTACACGAGTCACATACTTAGTTGGGAATAATTGGTATCAAATGATGCTTCATGCCCTTCTAGACTCCAGAGCTTCCAATACGTTCATAGACATAGACTTCTGCAAAAGGAAGCAGATTCCACTTTACCCCCTTGATTCCCCTTTCGGAGTAACCAATGCAGACGGCACCACGGGCTCCATTGATCAAATAACTTATTACACTTCTTTAATTCTCACTATAAATGGGCACAGCGAACCCATCAATGTTTTCGTGTCAAAATTGGGTTCCCACCCTCTCATCATTGGGTATGACTGGCTGTATTGACATAACCCCAGGATTGATTGAGTAGCCAAAGAAATTTGTTTTGGGCGATGCACTCCATATTGTAATCTTCTTACTTCTTGCATGGAGGATGGACAGTTCATTAACAAATATAACCAAGTATATTCTCGTTTACCCCCTTGTCCCCCATATAGCCGTATAAGGCAAATCAAAGCAGGACTAAAAGAAAAGGTCTCGGAGGTCTATCATGAATTCCTAGATGTGTTTTCGGAAGAAGAAGCACAGAGGATGCCGGAAAGAAAACCATGGGATCATGCCATAGACCTTAAACCCGACTTCGTCCCAAAAAAGGGTCATGTTATCCCCCTCTTCGACAATAAAATGGAAGAAGTTCATACCTTCCTAGAAAAGGAGCTTGCCAAAGGATATATTCGACCTTCTAAATCCCCACAAACCTCCCCCATCTTCTTTATCCCAAAAAAGGATGGAAAAAAGAGATTAGTCATGGACTATAGATATCTGAACTCTGGAACCATCAAGAATTCATATCCCCTTCCCTTAATTTCTGCCCTCATCGATCATTTACAAGGAGCTGATCTTTTTACAACCCTGGATCTCTGATGGGGGTATAACAACGTCAGGATCAAAGAAGGCGATGAATGGAAAGGAGCCTTCGTAACCCCTTTAGGAGTTTATAAACCATTAGTAATGTACTTCGGCATGACAAATTCCCCCCCTACCTTTCAACAGATGATGAACGACATTTTCAATGATATGTATACCTTAGTTCTTATTTATTTGGACGATATCAATATTTTCACAAAAGGAAAAAGCAGGGAAGAGCATGAGGAAGTTGTCAAAGAGGTGCTTCAATGTCTTCGCGACAATGACCTCTATGCTAAATCCAAAAAATGTTTCTTCACTAAAAACAAGGTGGACTTTTTAGAACTAGTAGTTTCTAAAGATGACATAGAGATGCAGAAGTCCAAAGTGGCCAGCATCCTTGAATGGCCCAAACCCACTAGACTAAAGCAACTTCAAGGCTTCCTAGGGTTATGCAATTACTATAGATGTTTTATTCCAAACTTTGCAGACATAGCTAGACCTCTTAACGACTTAACGAAGAAAGACACCCCATTCCGGTTTGAAAAAGAACAGAAACAAGCTTTTCAAGCGCTAAAAAACAAATTTGCCAATGGGTCTATGCTAGCATATCCTGACCCCCAAAAGGAGCTGAGGGTAGAAACGGACGCTTCCGACATAGCCACCAGTGGGGTTTTATCCGTGAAAGGAGAAGACAGTTTATGGAGACCTGCTGGATTCATCTCCCATTCCTTCGATTCTGCCGAACGGAATTACCCAGTAGGAGATAAAGACCTCCTGGCCGTCGTACAAGCCTTCCAAGAATGGTGGCCCTATCTTCTAGGAAAAGAACACTTCGAAGTTTGGACAGATCATAAAAACTTGGAATTTTTCAAAAAACCCCAAGATCTGTCCCAGCGACAAGCACGATGGCATGCCCTACTCCAAGAGTATTCCTATACCATCGTTTACAAACCAGGAAGCTCAAATGGAAGGGCCAATGCTTTGTCCAGGCGGCCAGATCATGGAGAAGCTGCCATAAATCCCAATAAAAACATTACCGTATTACCACCCTCTTTATTTATAAACAATATCCACATTTCATCTCCCTTCTTGACCCGTCTAAAAACAGAATCAGCTCTACTAAGCCCACATTCATTACCCGGTTTTCACTTTGATCCTAATCAAACAATATTCTTCAATGAAAAAGCTAAAACCTTTGTACCTCCCCTTTTACGAAATGAATTATTACAATTATGTCACGATTCCCCTATTGCAGGACACCAAGGTGTTGGCCGAATGGCACATCTCCTTTCCAGACATTTTACTTGGCCAGGATTTTCCAAGGACATTAAAGAATATGTAGCCAGTTGTGCAGTTTGTATACAAGCCAAAGGAAGCGCTAAACCGCCTGCGGGGAAGCTCTTACCCTTACCCATTCCTTTGAAACCATGGACAGATCTATCGGTAGATTTAATCACTGGCTTACCTTTTTCAAACGGATTCGACGCCATTTGTGTCATTGTCAATCAATTTTCCAAAGAAGTTGTCTTTGTACCTTGTCATACTACTCTATCTTCAAAGGATCTTGCTAGACTATTCTGTGACAATGTTTGATGCATCCACGGTCTCCCATCGACCATAGTCTTGGATAGAGGACCGCAATTCGTGTCTAATTTCACCATAGAGCTTTGCTCCCTCCTGGGAATTCAACAAAAGCTATCCACTACGTATCACCCCCAAACTGATGGTCAAACGTAGCATATAAATCATGAACTAGAACAGTATTTGCGCAATTACATATCCAAAAAACAAGAGACCTGGGGGGAATGGCTAAAGATGGTACAATTTTCATATAATAACTCCCTCACTACTGCCACTGGCATGATCTCCTTTGCCATAACTAGAAACTACTTCCCAAATTTGGGCTTTGAAGGGGGATCAGCATCCTTAGCCAGTGATTTCATATGCGAAAATAAAAAGACCCATAAGGAGGTAGAAGCCGCCTTACAAGCTACCCAGGATTGAATGAAAGTGCAAGCCGATAAAAGAAGATCAGATGCACCAGAATATGCTGTTGGAGATAAAGTATGGTTATCCACCGAAAACCTTAAACTTCTGTACACTGCCAAAAAACTCACCCAGAAATGGATTGGGCCATATGTAATCACTGCGATCTTACCCAACGCAGTCAAACTT
Organism: Tylopilus cf. leucomycelinus; assembly: GCA_038089455.1. Lineage (NCBI taxonomy): Eukaryota > Fungi > Basidiomycota > Agaricomycetes > Boletales > Boletaceae > Tylopilus > Tylopilus cf. leucomycelinus. The sequence continues at coordinate 6,814 of JBBPKV010000319.1, forward strand.
CAAATACCCAAAACCATTCAGATTCACCCAGTCGTCAACGTCTCTCATGCTAAACCCTATCAAGAATCTCGGATTGGACAACCCACCCCCCAACCCAATGCCATTTTAGTGAATCAGGATGGGCACGAAGAATTTGAAATCGACTATATTGCAGGGTTGTGTATGAAGAAGTGGAAGTTAGAATACTTGGTACATTGGAAAGGATACGATGAGACTGACCATACTTGGGAACTGGCTGATAACATGATGCATGCCCAAGATGTCATCGACGATTTCCATCACTCTCATCCATCTGCTTCATGAAAACTCTGCAGCATCTCTGTCTCCAACTTCATCTCCCTCTTCCGTAACCGTGGTGATGATTACTCATGATTCTCGGCCACTCGTCTGGAATACGAGTCCTAGAAGGGGGATAGTGTTATGAATTCGCCCCTATTTTCTTCATTACCTAAGCCAGCCACTGACTAAGCATCAACTTTCCAAGTCATGTGACCTGTAGCACGTGACCGTGTAACTTTATTACCCTTTTACTATAGAACTCAGTGGAATGTTCTAGACATTTCAGACTTCTTATCTCTGGCAAAGGTATTCTCTATATTTAGTAATTCCTTATCTTACACAGCTTGGTCTGTGCACACTATCCCTACATATATAAACCCTAGACACTCGCTGTAATTTACCCAGTTGAATCCACTTGTATCATTTGTGGTCGTTTTCAAACGTGCCATTGAGAACTAGTGTGACAACAATCCTACACCTACTTCATAATCGGTGAGTGCTTCATTATCCCAGGGAATCCCTGAGCCCGGTTCATGTCTTTAACGGCATTGATATTCCCTGAGCCTTAGTGCACATAGGGCGCTGCCAGCAGTAGCCGGACGTGGTTGTACCCCCCGGAACAGTTCTCCCCTGTTGTGGTAGTGACTTGTTGCATGCATCTCTCCTCGCTTTTGGATTCATGCGAAGGTGCATCTCCAGTACCCTGTGCTTTGCTCGGGTCAATCTTTGGACCTCCCGGGACTTCGCGTCTCGGACTTGATCTTGCGCTCCTCCCTAGCCTGAGACTTCACGTCTTAGGTTAGTCTACCTTAGTTTCAGTAGCAGCTAGCCTAGTATCTGTGGGTGACCACAACAAGGAGGCGCGATGCCGCCAGGCCGAAGAAGAGGAAGAACGCACGATCTCAGGGCAGGTGCAAGCATTATCGGCGAACAATGAGACTGGAGCGACCGGACAAGGTGCGACGGCAGTGGCATCCGTGTCTGCAGAGAGCAGGGAAGTAGGTGGTCAGATCGAAGAGGTCAGTGAGGGCATGCGTATATGGTGCCCGAGCAAGGTAAGTAACTGGTACTACGATCTGATAGTCCGGCTAATGAATTTTAGCGTGCAAGGATGATGGTGGAAGACAGCAACCAGAACAAAGACGAAGATGAAGAAGAGGTGCGCGTGCAACCTGTGAAGAGGGTCACCGCTGAAGACACAATCGTTGACCACGACGAAAGGTGCGAGGGCTGTTGCAAGGCCCGTGAGCCTTGCATCAGACTGGTCGACCAGACCTGCTTCCGATGCAAGCACGTCAAGTCCAAATGCAACAAGTCATTGGGCCGCGGAAGGCTGAAGAGGCAGGAGGGGGACACTCCAGAAGGAAGCAAGGGCCAGGGGAAGGGGAAGGGGAAGGCCCCAGGTACGTCGTTACCATATCCACACTCAGATTGGACTAACTGGACTGAACAGTCTGAGCATGTCAACGTGCTGCACTGCCTGTGTGCAAAGAAATCAAAATCGTTGACAGTGACAAGGAGACGGAGAGGGAGAAGGAGAGGGAGGCACCGAAGGGAAGACCGACAGCAAGAAAGCCTAGGCTCGCGACACCCAAGGAGAATGCCATCCAGGTGGCCACCCACCTGGAGGCGGCACTCTTATCGTCGCAAGTGAGGATGAAGGCGATGGAGGCGGAGATGGCGGATATGGCCGCTGAGGTTGCCGAGTAGTTGGTCGAGCTGGCAAACCTCAAAAGGCTGATGCAGCAGTAGGTAGCAGTAGAATAGTCCTGTAAAACCTGTATCGGCAATCTGATTGTGTGTCCGTGTCCGTGTGCAGTCCGATGCAGTCCTTAAGTGAGGAAAAGAAAGTATAAGAACAAGTGTAAAGGCTTTTATCACACTGAAAATGAAGGTACAACACCAAAGTGTGAGCTACCACTCGTCTTGTCTTCGTTGATCATCTTTTGGCATCTATACTTCACCGGATTGTAGATAGGATTGATGAGTCCATAACAGGACAAAAACTGGACTGAGAATGAAGACGAAACACAATGTGCACTTTCAGAGTTATGGCACATTTGAATGAAACGGTACGTAGAGACAGAAAGAAACTTTTTGTGATATGTTTGTTAGGACTGTTTTCTGATTGATCAGAACGAGAGACTGTATAGTAGAGAGTCTGTTTGTTTTTCGGTTTAGTGACGTTTTTATGTGATATCAGAGACACTAGACAAAAACCAGGATGAAACGGAGATCACCGGTCTAAGCACAGGGTAGAACTGATATGAGGAAACAATCTTCCTAGGGGTCGAGGGGGACTTAGTCTTCGAAGACCGCATCCTCTGCCTCGTTGTCGTCGTCTTCGGCTTTGAATTCGGGGACTTAGTCTTCGAAGACCACATCCTCTGCCTCGTCGTTGTCATGTTCGACGTCGTCTTCAGCTTTGAATTCGTCAATTTCTTTATCAGTCAGTCCAGTCAAATCAGTAACCGGAATCGCGATCTTCGTCCTTGAAAAGTAGGGTAGTAGGCGAAAGGCCGCATACCACAACTTAGAGATGGTGCCGTCCAACTCTGCCAGTAGGTACGATCCTCCAATAGTTCAGCGAAGAACAACCATTGGACCTAAGTACCTTGGTTTCATTTTTCGGTTTAACTCTTTTTCAATCTGAGTATTTCGGACCAAAATGAGATCACCAGAACTGTACTCAGTAGTTCGAATCCTATTTTTGAATTACGCCTGGAACTGTTTGATGGACACAAAATGCAACTGTAGTACATGCTGTCACATACTGTCAATATCTTCTTGTTGCTTCTGGAGCTGAGAGGCTCGCCAAGCGATTAAAGTGGATCTAGAAACTGGATCAGATTCCAGTGTGGGGACGAGAAACGTAGCTTCTGCGAGATCGAAAGGAAAGAGCGGTTCAACACCATGTACCATGAAGTATGGCGAGAGATTGGTCGATTTAAGAATAGTGACGCACTCTGCCCAGAAAACAGAGTGAGCTATCGCTGGCCAGTGAATCTCCCCTCCCAGGGTGGTTTTAATGATGGCCTCCCGGACATCGAAGTGACGCCGTTCAACCATGCCATTTGTCTGAGAGTTGTAAGGGGAGATTCGGATATGGCGAATGCGATATCACGAAGCAAGAATGTCTAGAGCTTGGAGGAAGGCAGAACCGTTGTCAGTTACAATCTTGGATACAGCACCCCAACAACAGAGGATGTCTTTGAAAATAAAAGAAGCGAGTGCGGTCACATTTTCGGACTGTAACATACGCCACTCCAGATATGCAGTGAGTGCGCATCGGGCATGTACGATGAAGCGGTAACCACCGGATCGTGGCATGACCATAGTGTCGATGTAAACTTTGTGAAATGGACTGCCAAAAATGGGGACAGTAGGAGGTATATGGAACTTCTATGTTTGACGGATCTGGCATTCGTGGCAGGATCAGATGTACCACTTGACATCGTCAACCAACATTGGCCACCAGAACCATTGAAGCAACCGGGTCCGGACTGAGAAGACACCTTTGTGTCTGGGGCTATCGTGTGCCTCCCTGATCAGGCCGTAACGGCGTTCCATAGATACTACTAGCTGATGACGACCATGAGGTTCATGATGGTAAAGCGAGTCATGGAGAAGGAAGAAGCGCATAGCAGAATTGATGAAGGAAGTGTAGTTGGCGTCGGATAGGTCAGGGGGATGGGTACGCGTGTGTAAAAATTCACGAATATAGGTGATGCGATCCTCCTTCGCTAACGCTTTTGGAGACCGAGGGAGGACAGGTTCGTCTTGGACCGAGTCCGAGTCCACATTAAGCAGGACTGAAGCGTGATGTGTAGCGGGTGGAATGAGTCTAGAAGCGTAAGCAGTCGAATATAATGAAGAGAAGTGATCGTTTAAGAGAAAAATGGAGAAGGAGTACACATTGTCCAACCAGTCCTCGAAATCATCGTCAGGAGGCAGATCGTCATTGGACCGAGGACGATGGGATAGTCCGTCTGCACCAGTATGACGAGTAGCAGGAACATGAACGAGACGAAAATTGAAAAGGAGGATACCAGCGATCCACCGGTTAATGGTCGCGTTCGGTTGGAGGTCTGGGTTATTAATCATACCCTTCACATATTTGGCATCCATTTCGACTGTGAAGTTAGTGACACCGAAGATAAAAATGCGGACTGCGCGTAGAGCACGAAATAGTCTATAAAGTTCCAATTTCGCTTGTGAATAGCAGCTCTCAACCTCTATAAGGCTAATAGAACCAAAGCAATTCGGATATTGTTTACCATCGGCCCCTTCCTGAGACAGGATGTAACCGACAGTGATGAGAGAAGTATCGACAGCGAGAAAGATTTCGAGTCCAGACTTGTAGTCCAGACGACGTAAAGCGGGCAAAAGACAAATAGCATCCTTGAGACGCTGCATCGCAAGTTGTTGGGACGCTTCCCATTTGAAGGGAATACCCTTCCTGGTTAAATTGACCAAGGGACAGGCAATAGAAGTGAAATCACGAATGAAAATGTGGAGTATACCACAAACACCCAAGAAACTGTGCACATGAGTGAGCGTTTGACATGGAGGCCAGTCACGAATCTTTTGTACTTTGTCCTCATGAGGAATGCGACTGTCGGCAGTGCATTTGTGTCCAATGACAGTTGCATCAGGTGTGGCGAGCATAAACTTCTTTGCAGAAACTGTCACACCAACATTTTGCAGTCGTTACAAGATGCGGTGGACTACCTATAAATGTTCCCAAATGAACCGGCGAATGTTGGGATTGTCTGGAGTGGTCTCGTATGAACCGTCCGGATTCTGGTAACGCGTGGTGACAGATTTGACTGGTAGGTCGTCCATGAAAAGATAGGTATGTCAAGGAATTTTGTCCTGGAGAATAAACGACATATCTGCTTGGTAGATTTGGACCGCGTTTGTGTATCCCATAGGAATGGTGGTGAGGCAATGAGGACCCATCGGACTATTGAAAGTCATGAGGTCGTGAGATTCGGGATGTAGTGGATGCTGATCATAGCCGGCGAATAAATCCATCATCCCGTAAATGGCATATCCTGCAAAAGACTCTGTGAAGTGTTCCACGAATGGTGGAGTGGATGAGTCCCGGATAGTAACCGCATTAAGGGGTTGGAGATCGTGTACGAGTCGGAGTGATTTGCCATCCTATTTAAACATGCAGAACCATCGAGATCGGTACGCTGTGGTAGACGATTCATAGACACCGGACGCAATCCGGTCTTTAATAATCTGGATCGCGCCAGCCCACATGAAAGGAGGGACGGGGATGTTGTGAAGTGCCCAAGGGGTATGAGAGACAGTCGGAATCTTTACAGGGGGGAAGTATCTTTCGTCGAGGTGATCTCACTTGGTAGGAATCCAAGCGAAAGCCATTTCATGTTTGAGGAGGAGCCAGTGTATGAGCTTGACTTCCTCTGGCCATAGCCAGTTTGTGGGATCGAGATCTAGTTTGTCAGCGCGTTCCTGTGTAAAACGGACACCAGGAACGAAGTCAGGAGGATGCATAGGTAAAGGACATAGTCCGGTGAGTGGATCGTCTGGAAGAGAACAGGTAATCTGATACTCCTCGTCGACTGGAGCCACAACCGACTGAACTTTCTTTGTGATAGGCTTATAAGCCAATGCATGCGAAAAGAGATCATAAGAATAAACCAAAGAAAGCGCAGCGAGTGCATCCAGATTGAAAACAGACTGTGTCGAAGATAAAAACGAATAAAGCGGCGAAGGTTGAGAAAGCAAAGAAAGATGCATATAGGACAGAAAAGATGCAATGGAAATGTTACTGTTATCTCCCCAGCTGTTAAGCAGATCATCAAAATCTAAAAACCCATCTCCAAAACAGACTGATGGTTAGTACACTATAAACAGTCTCGACAACAGGGACAACCTTCAGACCACGGTTTCATAGGCAGAGTATACTGCTTGTCCGTATTAGGGTCATGAAGAGTGATCGTCTGTGAACCGTCTGGGAAATCCTCTGTGTTAGCACTCATGAGACAATGGAAAGGTCGACCCAGTAAAAGGTCAAAGTTAGCACAGGCCAAGATTTGGACCTATAGCATGACTTCGCCTCCACCGAAATCGAGTGCGAGGTTTTCGAGAACACTGATTGTACTGTCCACGCTAGTATTAGCAGAGGACATCTTCATCGTCTGGTCAGATTGGATTGGTAGTCCGAGCTGTTCCCAGATCCGGTGAGGCATAGCGATAACCTTGGAACCAGAGTCTAGAACACCATGAATTGTCCAACCTGTATCGCCAACCTTAGCTTCGATCGCTCTAAGGGGTAGGCTGTGATGCACGACAATGAGTTCATCTTCGTTGTGCATTATTCGTGTTCCAGTCCTGCGTGCGAACACGCGGTCATTACTGGACAACTCGTTAATCTGTGTGATATGAGTCGAGTGTAGGTTAGCAATTCGTTTCACAGTAGTAAGTTCACGAAATTGTTTTTGAAATTCTAGCGAGACCGTGAAGAGATCCTTGACCGGAACTGGAACATTAGTGTCCAGGACTCGGTCCAAGACTCGTTTTGGAGCGGCCTCGTCTTTGAGGGGGAAGGAATATTTGTACTGCATGGATGGAGAGAAATTCTGGTTAGTCCCAGGTACTCATGGGGGGATGTTACTTGGTGCATTTGTAGGCACATTGTCCAGATTGGACACGAACAGACTAGGACCAGGTTGAGTAGTAGATGCGCCAGTAGGGTTTTGAAGAGTGCTATGTAACGGAGAGGAAGAATCACTAGCGCTGACTGAGATTGGAGCAGAAGAGGATGATGAGGGTGGTAAGGGTGAAGCGCTTCGCGTTGTCTGCTGCAGCTCAGGGGATAAAAGTTCTTCGGACACAGCAGCTGCGTGATAATCTGGTTTCTTACGCGGTGGTATCTGAACACCGTCAAAGGGAACTCATTTTCCCTTCTCTTTGGACGCTTTGTCTGCCTGAAAAGTAGCCCATGCCTGAACTAGATATGGTTGGAATTCTTCATTGGCAGCGACAGAAATGGAGTCCGAATCTAGACTCGGTTCCGTCGTGTAGAAAGCGGAGGAGTCGATGTCGAGGATTGCTGGGGTAGCAGGGTACATGGTAGACAGTATACCAGCAGTGATATGAGGAGGTGCATCTCGAGTGAATCCTGTAGAAGATGCAGACGTAGATGCCGTAGCTATATTCGACTGTCCAGAGGAATGAGCGTAGTCAATACCATCCTTGAGACATCTACCTCCTGGTGCGCGAGGTATGTCAGATCCATCTGGCATATAGATGTGATTGTCCTTTCCCCTAGTAATTTTCCCTGCATTGAGGTACTCCATGCAGATAGGACAATTCTTTGTGAAATGCCCATGACCAGCACAGAATCTACAGGCAGGGTCTGTCGATCTAGCCATAATGTTGGTCTCAGCCTTGACGGCCGGACTCAGATTGTACGTTTGTGGTGGACCAGATGGATGCGAATGCTGATTGGGATTGGAACATGAAGGACCGTAGGATTGCTGAAAATGGGGCATCACATCTGACGCGGACAGACTAGATCAAAGTGTTGATCCTGTCAACAAGAATTTGGCAGCGCTTATGACGTCATTCATTGGGTATGGATCATTGGGATGGATGTCTGGTTTGACGATTGCAAGGCGATGACATATACGATCCTGTAAGAACATAGGAAACCCTGTCAAGAAAATCATGTTTCGCTCCATTTCGGAGAGCTTATGGTTAGCAATCAAGAGCACAGATACTTTCATGAACTTTCTGGTATATTCACCCAGATCGTCCTAATTACACATCTACTTCTTATGGTAGTCCTCAACAAGGTACTGGATGTCAGCACGATGATATCGTGTACTACCTTCGCATCCTGGATAGAGTTTCTTGACTGCTTCAATGAACTCTTCCCATTCAGCAGGATCAGCTACTGCTTCCGGTAACGTTTTCCATACTTCAGCTTCTTCAAGGTTCGCATATCGAATAGCTGCTTTGACCTTACCGGCCTCATCGAGTCTGGCTTGATTGCTGAGCTGCTCGATATCTTCTAAGTACTGAGGAAGCTGGGATGGTGTTTTACCATCAAATTTAGGTGCGTTTTGAGTACCTCTAAGAGGCATAAGGAAAACCTGCGGTTGGTTAGCCATTGGACCAAAATGAACCTGTAGAATGTGGGGCGAAGAACTGTTTAATCCAATCGGACTAGAAGCGGATTGCGACGAGACAGATACGAGCGAAGGAGGATTGACTAATGAAGAAGGGGATGAATCCTGCTGAAGAACAGGAGGGAATTCGGTTTGATCAAAGAGAAAAGCGAGCGATGGCGAGGGGGAACGATCTCGAGTGATTGATGATGATTTGTGAGCAGATAGAGGTGATAGTGGCGAAAGCTGAGGTGCTACCGGAGATCGATGACGTGATGACAGATGGTTGTCAGGTGGAGTAGAGGTTGTAAAACCACCAGGAAAGAAGGGTGAGTCTATGACAGGTGATGTTGACAGACTGATGAAGTTGTGATGTGTGAGGTCCGAAGTGACCGGGACAAAAAAATCGGACTCGGTAGAGATTTTGAGACGACAAAATTCGGAGAGTAGTTCCTCGAGTTCCAAGCGCTGAGGTGTGGAGGTGTGGGTCGAAGCGACCTTCTGAGTGGCCTTGTGGAATCCCTCGCAGTGGGCTCCAGTTGTAAGAAAGATGATAAGTGTGTGGGTGCTGACCACCAAGGCGAATGGTGAAGT
>JBBPKV010000320.1:2698-15826 GCA_038089455.1 Tylopilus cf. leucomycelinus
AAAGGAGAAGGTGCAGATTCCCAAAGAGATTGCCCCCAAAAAGAAAAAATAGTTTTTAGGCAATTGAATGTACTTGTGCCAAATTCAAATTGGCAAGTACATTATCAAATTCAAACACTACCCCTCTTGCCTTCACTACTGATACCATCTCTGATCCCAGTCCAAATTCTTCCTTAACACCCATGTATGTAGATTGCCCAGAGTTTGATTGGAAGATATCAGATAGTAAGCATACCTGCACTTACCAGATATATGAAAATCATTATCTCTGGTTTGGAAAAAGCACTAGCTTTGAGTGGAGTTCTTGTGTATCATTTCATTTCTCTTTGGTATTATTCTTCTTCAAATGACCACCCCTTTGTTTTCTTTTGGCAATACAACCACCGAGAAAATCACCTCCAATTTGACATCTTTAGGCCACAAAAATTAGTTACCCCTAATGTAGAATACATAGAGGGTACCCAAGGAAACATAGGAGGTTGGAACTAGGACAATAAAGTTTTTGTGTTATGATCATATGCTTGCCTTACACTTTTTCCTCCACTTACCTTATGTACACTAGACCTTGGGTTCAAGTCCTAACTGGTGACTTTCTTTTGACTCATCACTTCTTGCTTACATCCATACAATGAGTCATCAGCCTGGTTTGTCATTTCTCATTTGTCATTGCTTTATCATTGATGGCACCATCAGCATACCATTCAGATTTCTTATCACACCATCTGATTTAGCATTACCTTACTAATATGATTCCTCATCATGATGAATCCTTAGTCATCCTCTCACCTACAGTATATATACCTGTGCTTGCAACCATGTAACCTCAGCTTAGTCTTGCTAAACATCCTCTTCTTGCATACCACTTGAACTCTAAGCTCAATCTCTACCTTGCCGGTAGCTAGATCCCTTGACCTTGGCTAGTAGACATCAACCATTGTCTCTAGCACTCTCTAGACTTTGCCAATAGAGCATTGTCTCATCCTTATGACTCCATCGTGTAGGAATCTACTACCATAGGTAGTCCTCTTGCTGTGTCCAGAATGTTACATCTCTTCATGAGTACCTCCCTGAGACAACTCTTGTCAAGCTTTGTCTATGAACCTAGAACAGTCATAACAAAAGACTAAGCTCACCATACTACAGCTATCATTGGATAAGCCACCATAGCAGACCGATGCTCATCTCTCTGGTCTCTCCCATATCTGGGCTTCCAACCCCAGAACCTTGACTTGTCTGATAACAAAACCCTTAAAACTTCAATTGAAACCACTGATCCAGATCTCCAGATAATGGAGAATGACCCCACTATCACCAACCTTGCCCATGAGTTCTCCCACATGGTGAATATTCCCAGAATTCCCACTCCATTATCGCCCACATCTATCACTCACCATTCTCCCATCTTCCCTCTCAGACCTCAAATGTGAACATTCACCCCATCCACACCTCCATGACCAATTCCCTCTACCATGACAACCAAACCCACTGAACTTCACCTTGGGATCCCTGAACCATTTGACAGAGCATACATAAAAGCTTGTCTTTGGCTGAACTTAGTCAAGTTTTACCTAGACATCAATGAAGATATATACAACACCAATGTAAAGAGAGTCGCATATGCCCTCTCCTACATGACCAAAGGACCTGCCCTTACCTGGGCCTCCATTTACCATGAAACTACTCTTACTAGCAGCACTCTAACCATAGAAACCTGGACAACCTTCAAATTGAAATTCAAAGCTGGGTTCATCAACCACTACGATGTAGCTAGCGATGCCCTCCACTGGCTAGCCAACAAAAAGATGATTGTACACCAAAAATACAGCAAAACCCACTATGAACCCTTCCTGGGCAACTATATAGCTTGCTTCAGAAACAATGTTTATCTTGCCTGGGTAACAGACCAAGCAGTCCTCATTCAATATTTTTCCACAGGGATCCCAGTTCCTCTCATGAACCACCTCTATGCTCTTGAAACTGTTTCTGATACCCTCAATAAAATGATCAAGAAGGCTATGAAACTCCAGTTGCAATGGAAGCAATCCCAAGCAATTGCATACTGCCATGAAAACCCTTGCACCACGAAATTCTAGCTACCCTAGGTACCCACTCCCTTTACATCCAAGGACTCAAATGCCATGGATGTCAATGCAATCAAAGTTCAGAAAATGACTCTAGAAGAATGAGCATGTTGCATTCAGGAAAATAGATGTTTCTGATGCTGCAAATAAGATCACTCTTCACATGAGTGCCCTCACTTCCCAAACACCACCACAACCCCCACTCTACCCTAAAAAGTCAGAAAGGTCAAGGAGTAATCACCTCTGATTGAATGGAACAACAACAACAACAATGAAGAAAAATCTCCTATTGTAGCCAGGGTTGCTTTCTTAGGTTTTTAAAAGAGGAAGGACTAATGACACAACCTTCCTTCCCTAGTGTATGAGTATGAGCTGTAAAGAAGTTGATTTCAATCCTAGTACAACTTCTCACTATCTTGCACTCCATCAAAGTTGTTGATACTCAAGCCCTCATTGATAGTAGGGCTGAAATCTCCTGCATTGACTAGGGCTTTGTACACAAACATTGCCTTCCAACCATGCACCTCAAGAACCCAATCCTCATCAAAAACATTGATCAATTCTTAAACAAAAGTGGTATGATCCACTTCACTGTTACCTTGTTCCTTAATGTTCAAGGCATTCTCATGAAGATGGTTTTCCATGTCATCAACTGTGGAAATAAAAATGTTATCCTCAGATTCCCCTGGCTATAAAAGGTCAACCCCACCATTGACTAGTCTACCAAGACCCTTACCATCACCTGCTCCCTTGACAAGTCTCCCTTGTACTACATCTGCAATGTTATCCTCACTGACACTCACATTGCCAAACTTCAGGGCCCCATTACCCTAAACATCTCTCCTTACCTCTGCTACATTGACAAGGTCTATGACAAACACCTTTTCGACTACCTAGAAAAGGAAATCAAAAATCAATGCTGTATCTGCACAGCCCAAGTCCACAAAGTGCAATGAATTGTCAGACTCAGAGCATCTAACCATCTCATAAAAAGTAGTTCCCACTACATACCCTATATATACCCTTGTTGCCAAGCTCACAAAAGCTACCAAGCTTGCCACAGAACAGTTTGCCAAAGAATCCAAGCAAACATTACCCCCACAATATGAACAATTCTCCAAAGTATTTGAAGAACCTGCACTGGGAGAATTACCTCCCAAATGACTCTATAACCACAAGATCATCCTAGATGATATCTTTATCCTGAAGATTGGAAAACTCTATCTGCTTTCTCCCATGTTTCTAGACAATTCCATGACTTTCTATGCTTAGTTATTGCCTAGTACTTATACCTGAACAAGTCATGTCTTCTCTACTTTCGATCTACACAATATACATTGATCATCATCCTAAGAGTGTCTCTCTTAGTTCTCCATCGAATACCTTGCTTGCTGCTCAAGTAGTAGCTTGATAACATTTAACTATTCAATCTCCCTGTCCTGAGACTAGTGATAGTGTGTGACTCTTCATGAGGTCCTTGCGCTAGTCTCTTTCTCAAACGCTCTTGGATGTAGAAAGATGCCCTGCATAACACTTGTCAATAAGAGAGTTTGTGAGGATCTCTAATGAAAGACAGATACTTGTGGTTGGTAATGATAACAACATCATGGGGCATTCCCTGGAGATATTGATGCTATTCCTATAAGGCTAAAATGACTACTAGAAGTTCTAGACCATGGATATCATAGTTTTGCTTGGCTGGGGCAAATGTTTTTGAGAAATAGGCACATGGATGGAGGTCCCTATTGGTGTCTGTTTGTATAAGAACTACTCCTGCAGCGATGAGCGATGCATCAGTCATAAGGGTGAAAGATTTTAGGGTATTGGGGATGGGGAGGACAGAGGCAGATGAAAATATCAACTTTAGTTTGTTGAACATGGTTTGTTGTAGTGATGTCTAATTCCAGTCATTCTTCCAAGTGAGGAGGTTCAAGGGGGTGATGATATGGGAGAAATTGGGGATAAATTTATGATAGAAGTTCACAAAACCAATAAAGGAGCATACTTCCTTTACTATTGAGGGGGGTTTCTAGTCTTGGATAACTTTCAATTTGATTGTGTCCATTTCTACTTGTCTGTTACCAATGATTATACCTAGAAACTCCATTTTGGGAACATCAAAGAGGCATTTGGATAATTTTATAGAAAGACCATGCTCTCTGAGATGTTGGAGGACTTGACATGTTCATTCGTGATGGAGTTTAATATTGTCCTTAGTATGGATGCCCAGATCATCCATATAGATCTTGAGCCATTTCTCTACTATCATGTTGGCAAAGATATGGTTTATGAAGGCTTGGAACATGGGGGAAGCATTGCAAAAACCAAGAAACATGACTGTAGGTTCAAAAAGACCAAGGGAGGTGATGAAGGCTGCTTTCTATTGATCTTCCTTTCAGATGTGAATGTTGTTGTATCACTATCTGATATTGAATTTGGTAAAAAGAGTTGAGTTCTTCATATTGTCCACAAGTTTAGAAATGAGGGGGAGTAGGTATGCATTTTGAATTGTATGGGAGTTTAGGTAGCAATAATCCTGACAGGGATGAAGGGATCCATTTTTATTGGGTATGAAAAAGAAGGGAGAGACTTGAGGAGATTTTAAAGGTACAATCTGGCTGGTTTTCAGATGTTCTTCAATAAAAGCTTTGCAAGCTTCTTGTTCTGCTGGGTTGAGAGCATATGCCTTGGCAATCTTAGGAGTAAAGGAGAGACAAAGTTCAATGATATGATCATAAGGGCAATGTGGAGGTAATTGACTATGTAGTTTCTCTGAGAAGACATCTTCATAATCTTTGCACCATGAGGGGATTTGTTGCTCTTTGATGCCTACCTCCTGGGCCAGTTGAGTGAAGATAGTGATCTTGTTGATTGCTTCTTCGAGTATCTGAGGGGGGTACTCACAAAGAGATGCCATCAATTTCTCAGTCCATTGCTTGCATTTAGTGAGTTGATGGGTTATCTTCCTATCCACTTCAAGTCCCAGATAGCGGAGCAGATATCTTTGGGGGTAGTTTCATCAATAGGTTAGGGTGTTGAGGTAAGGGAGACTGATTGTTTCGACCAGTCAATTGATGGGTTCCATTTCTATAACCAGGGCATTCCTAGGATGATCTGTTTTCATTCTAAGTTAGTGGCCATAAGATATAGTCATTCTTAATGGGATCCGATGGTGATAGTAATATAAGCTATCCATTGAATTGTTTCTCTGGAGTTATGAGTTCCATCTATATTTCTGGCAATGAGAGGTTCAGGTAAACACTTTAGAGGAAATCATATCTTAATAAGGAAATTAAGATCTATGAAGTTTTCAGTTACTCTGCTATCGATAAGGGCAACACTTTCGACAATTTGTGACTTATAGGTTAGGGTAACTAGGAGGCACATGGTTCTCTCATTTGGTATCCCTAATAGTACATGGTCTAAGTCATGGGAAGAAGACATCGAGACAACTTCCCAATTCAAAAATCCAAAGTTTCTACACTGGCTACAGTTTCTTCAGTGTTTGGCATGGATTCTTTGTAATAGATATAAAAGATTTGGAGGATATTCTCTTCCTTTTCTCCTTTGAGGTGAAGAGATTGGATGAATGTTTCTAGTTCTGTGGGAGCCAGGGTATTCTAGTGCAAGGTGAAGGATGTGAGTTCTTGTGCTTCAATGAAATGAAGGTTCTAAGATCTAGGGGGATGGGTGTTGGTGGCTGGGGTGCAAGAGTGTGAGGAGGACAAGAGATTGCTCCTGGAGGACCAGAAGGAGTGGCAATCATAAGCATTGTGTCCTTTCTTTTGACATTTGAAGCAAGCTTTCTCTCACTTGCATTGAGCTCATTCAGCTGGGGTGAGTTTAGGTAGGGCAATGAGTTTGTCTATGTCCATGGCATTGGGGTCATGATGGGAATGAGGTTAGGAGAAATGGGGGGGAGCTCCAGATTGTCCTCACAAGGCATTGATGCAAGTGAGCTGGGTGTGGAAAGTCTTCACTTTCTGGACCCAGTCATTGAGGATGGTGGGGATGGTTGCCATGGAGAGTATCATGGTGAAATCCTCTGAAAAATGTTCAAAGGTTTTATCTTGGGCTAGGACAGTGGGATTTATGGCTTTGGTATACCAATTGGACATGAAGTTCGAGGTGGTTCCATCACTTACAGAGATATGACTAAGGGCTGTGAGGACCTTGGCTTGCTCAGTATTATAGATTGTAGCATTCAACAAGAAGTATGCATGCATTCATGCCCTTAATTCATTAGGTAGCATTGATGGCTTTGCTGGCGAAGTTGGCAGAGAGGGCTGCTTTGATCTCTAGGGTGGCCATGGTGATGGGGCTGGAAGTTCTAGGTAATAGTATGGGGGTGGGTGGTCTTGATGGTGGGGTCTATGCTGGAACAAGAATAGGCTATCCAGATGGAAGGACTGTGACTTGTGGGAAGGCTGGGATTACTGTGGGCCTAGGATTGCTAGGACCTGGGGTACTGGTGGTTACAGGGTTGGGTGTCTGGGTAGTACAGGGTAGGGTGTCAAGTGGATGTTATCTAGGGCTACAAGTTGGTGGTACTGATGCTATCCATATGAGATGGCAAGAGATGTATTGAGGTCTGGTTTCTGGGGTAAGCTAGGTGGTGTCTTCATTATCACTGGTGATGATAGGGCTAGGGGTTCAATATGATGTGGTGGCTAGGTGAGGGTCCTGCTCCTAGGAAGGAGAGATAAAGGTTACTTTTGATCTTTTGTTACATAGGACATCTCTCAATGTCCAAGAGTGTCTGAGGATGACTAGCACAAGGACCTCACAAAGAGTCACACACTACCACTAGTCTCCTGATGGGGAAGGTCGAGGTAGTCAAAGATTATCAAACTGTTAGTCAGACAACAAACAATGTACTTGATCAAAGACTAAGAGAATTGCTCTTAGGACAATGATCAACATGAATTGCATAGATCAAAAGTAAGGAATACATGGCTCATTCTGGTATAAGTACTACATGATGACTAAGTATAGAAGGTTGTGGAATTATGTAGAAGTATGAGATGGGGAAAACAACATAGCTGATATAAGAGAGTCAACTAGGGGAGAGACAAGTCCATAGATAATAAGTCTTCTGGCTCAACATACCTTTATTGGTATAGAAGAGAAATGGAACTGAATAGGCTGATGAAGGTTAATTAGATATGATCCTGTCATATAGAGGAGAAGAGTCAGAAGATGAAAGACAGGATAAGTGATCTATAAAAGAGTTAGGTTCCAAGAGGCCAGGCCAAGGGTAAGAAGAGAATACTTAAATGTGAAAGTGGGTCTACCATGCCATCACATGATGAAAAGTTGAAAAGAGAGAAGAAACATACATCAATGTAGGTAAAAAATTGTAACAGCTGATATACACATGCCTTAGATATTGGATAAGGCTTCAAACAGATGGCTCTAGAGCATAGACCACCCAAGGTATCATTTCACCCTCATCTCACTTCTTCATTTTCATGATCATCTCAATGATCATCTCTATATCAGCAGTGCCCCCCACAGTGCTTCCAGGGGTCATGACCACCTCTAATCCCTAGTTACCAATGCATACTCCTGCCTTCATCTCTACCATCACCTTCTCTTCTACAGATGCACTACCCATTCCCTGATAATTGAGCATGCTATGGTTGTCACCAATGAGGTCACATTTGGCTCAATTGTCCCACGAAACCCAATGCCTATGTTAGAAATGCACCACCCTAGTGATAATGGGAGCAATATATTTGGGATACCAATATGGTTGGATATGTCAAGGTCCCTTACTTTTTCCCATAGGAATAGGTACAGGATCCAGGACCTTTAAATCAAAGAATTTTTTCCCATAAAACAAGTTATGTAAATGAAGTGTATATGTCCATAGAAGCCAAAGCCTATTGGAGGGATAAGCTGCAGGTAAAAGCAGCTGAAAAGGTGGCTGAGGCTTTAAAAGGAAACAGCTAGTAGTTGAAAAGGATAACTGCTAACTTGACTCATTTCTTGATTGCTATGAGTCTGACTTCCCTGTTACAGACTTATCTATATAAATACATAACTTGGCTATCCAAAAGGGTGTTCACACTTGTGGCATGGAACTGGATATAAAACATAGTGTGCTTAATTCTCTTATGTGGCAGATCAGAAAAATCCCTTTGCAACAACCCCAATTGTGACAAATGTCAAATCAATGACAAGTTAGAAGTTTCCACATGAGTCACATATTCAGTTGGTGTTAATTGATATCAAATGATACTTAAGGCCCTTCTAGACTCTGGAGCTTCCAATATGTTCATAGATCTAGATTTCTATCAAAAGAAGGGCATTCCCCTTTTTCCTCTAGTCTCTCCATTTGGAATTACCAATGCTGACAGCACTCAGGTTCCATTGGCAAAATTATATATTATACCCCTTTAATTCTTACTATAAACAGATATAGTGAGCCCATTGATGTCTTGGTATCCAAACTTGGCTCCCACTCACTCATTATAGGATATGATTGGTTATACTGACATAACCTCTAGATTGACTGGGTATAAAAAAATATTTGATTTGGATACTACATCCCATATTGTAACATGCTAACTTCTTGCACCAAAAAAGGACAATTTGTTAATCACCACAACCAAGTCTATTCTCGTTTACCCCTCTATCCCCTGTATGTCCATACACAACAACAACACCTTAAACCAGTACTCAAAGACAAAGTACCCAAGGCTTATCATGAATTCCTAGATGTCTTTTCTGAAAATGAGGCATAATAAATGCTAGAATGGAAACTCTGGGATCACCCCAAATTTTGTTCCAAAGAAGGGCCACATAATTCCCTTATCAGACACTGAAATGGAGGAAGTCCATACCTTTCTAGAGAAGGAATTGGCTAAGGGCTATATATGACCTTCTAAATCCCCTCAAACCTCTCCTGTCTTCTTCATTCCCAAAAAAGATGGAAAAAAGTGTCTTGTTATGGACTATCACTACCTAAATGCAGGAACCATCAAGAATTCCTACCCCCTTCCTTTAATTCTCACCCTCATCAACTGATTATGTAGCATAGATCTTTTTACCACTCTAGATCTTCGATGGGGATATAACAATGTCCACATCAAGGAAGGCAACAAATGGAAAGGCACCTTCATAATGCCTTTAGGATCCTTTGAACCTCTTATTATATACTTTGGGATGACAAATTCCCCACCTACCTTTCAACAAATGATGAATGACATTTTCAATGATATATATACTGTAGTTCTCATCTATTTGGATGATATCAAAATTTATACCAAAGGTAAATCAAAGGAACAGCATGAGGAAGTTGTCAAGGAGGTGCTTCAATGCCTTTGAGAAAATGACCTCTATGTGAAGCCTGAGAAATGTCATTTCTCCCAAGAAAAAGTAGACTTTCTAGGTATTATAGTTTCAAAGGATGGCATTGAAATGTAGAAGTCAATGGTGGCTGGGGTCTTGGATTGGCCCAAACCTACCAGACTAAAGTAACTACAAGGTTTTCTTGGGCTCTATAACTACTATAGATGTTTCATTCCTAACTTTGCAAATATAGCTAGATACCTCAATGACTTAACTAAAAAGAAGGTTCTATTTAAATTTGCAGAACTGCAAAAGCAGGTATTTCAGGTACTTAAACAAATGTTCACTGAAGGTTCTCTTTTGGCATATCTAGATCTAAAAAAGGAACTTTGTGTCAAAATCGATGCTTTGGATATCATCACTGGAGGGGTTTTATCTATAAAAGGCAAAGACAGACTATAGCGACCTGCCGGCTTCATTTCCCACTTCTTTAATGCCACCAAACATAACTATCCAGTTGGGAATAAAGAGCTATTATTAGTTATCCAAGCATTTGACAAATGAAGACCCTATCTTCTAGGAAAGGACTATTTCAAAGTCTGGACAGATCACAAGAATATTGAATTCTTTAAAAAATCCCAAGATTTGTCTTAGTGTCAAGCATGATGGCACACATTCCTATAAGAATACTACTACTTCATTGTTTATAAATCTGGAGCCTCTAATGGTCAAGCAGACACACTGTCTAGATGATCTGATGACAGAAAAGCAGCTAAAGACCTAAACAAGAATGTAACAGTTCTTTCTCCCAGTCTTTTCATGCATGCAAAACACTCAACTTTCATCTCCATTCTATGCTTTTATAAAAAGAATCAGCCACTCTTCTCCTGAACTCCATCCCTCATTTTTATTATAATACCGATCAATCCATTTTTATAAATGAAAAAACCAAAATCTTCATACCCCTTTCTTTATGAAACCAGCTTCTTACAATTTGTCATGACTTGCCATTGGCCAAACATTCAGGAGTCGAATGTAATTCTCATTTATTACTCTACTACTATATATGGCCAGGCTTCTTGAAAGACATTAAAGATTACTAGCCTAGCTGTGCCATATGTGTATGATCAAAGGGAAGCTCCAAATCTCCAGCAGGGAAGTTACTCCCATTATCTGTAGCTAAAAAACCTTGGATGGATATTGTAGTTGATTTGATAACTGGACTTCCTCCCTCATCAGGCTTCAATGCCATTTGTATAATTGTTGATTGCTTTTCAAAAGAGGTTGTATTCATTTACCACCCATTTATCCTCAAAAGACTTGGCTAAATTATTTCATGATAACATTTGATATTAGCATAGTATATCCTCTATGATAGTTTCTGATCAAGGACCCCAGTTCATGTCTGGCTTCACCACACAGCTCTGCTTCTTATTGGGCATCTCTCAAAAGCTTTCCACTGCCTATCACCCACAAACCAATGGTCAAATGAAATAAATGTATTAATCAAGAACTCAAACAGTATCTCTGAAATTACATTTCCAAACAACAAGAATTGTGGGCTGAATGGCTTAAAATAGCACAACCCCCCTATAACAACTCCCTCACTACAGCCACAGGCACAATCCCCTTTGCCATAACCCGTAACTACTTTTCTTAAATGGGCTTTGAAGGGGGATCATCTCTATTAGTAGGAAAATTCATTAAAGAAAGCTGGAAAACACATAAAGAGATAGAAACAGTGCTTTTGAATGCTCAAGAGAAAATGAAGTTGTAGGCCAATAAAAGACAATCAGATGCACCAGTATATGCCATTGGAGATAAGGTGTGGTTATCTACCAACAATCTCAAACTTCCATATATAGCCAAAAAGTTAACCCAGAAATGGATTGGCCCCTATGAGATCATTACCATTTTACCCAATATAGTCAAACTTCAAATTCCCAAAGCAGTCCACATCCACCCTATTGTCAATGTTTCCAGGGTTAAATCTTATCATAAATCATGTTTGGGTCAACCAGTTCCCCACCCTGATGCCATCATTGTTAACCAAGCAGGATATGAAGAATTCAAAATCAACTACATTGCTAGATCTTATATGAAGAAATAGAAGTTGAAGTATCTAGTACACTAGAAGGGTTACAATGAAATTGATCATACATAGAAACCAGCCAAAAACATGACCTATGTTGTGGTTGCCCACAGACACTAGGCTAGCTGCTACTGGAACTAAGGTAGACTAGTCTAAGATACAAATTCTAGACTAGGAGAGGAGCGCAAATATCAAAACTGAGACATGAAGTCCCAGAAAGTTCAAAAATTAACTCGAGGAGAGCATAGAGTCCTGGAAATGCACATGCATACAAATCCAAAGTGTCAGCTGCACCTTCACAGAGATCTAACATGCCACAGCCAAGGAGAAGCACCAAAGTCGCTGACACAGCAGAAGAAAAACAGTCTGAGGGGATACAACCATGGCTAGCTTAATGAGAACAATACCCTTTTGTGTACTAAGGCTTAGGGAATGCTCTCGCTATAGGCACATGAACCCGTCCTGGGATTCCTCTGGGACAACAAAGCACTGAAGTGGAGGGAGTATAAGAGATTGTTGTTACACAAGTTCTTAATAGCACATTTGAGAATGACCATGAATAATACAAGTGGATTCAACTGAGGGAGTATAGTGAGTGTCTAGGGTTTATATATGTAGAGACTGTGGGCACAGACCAAGCTGTGTATGATAAGGAATTACTAAATATGGATGAAGACCTTTGCCAAAGATAAGAAGTCTGAACCTTCTAGAATGTTCCACTGAGTTCTGTAGCAAAAAAGGAAAAGAAGGTACAAGGTCATGTGCTATAGGTCATGTGACTTGAAAAGTTGTGGCTTAGTCAGCAGCTGGCTTAGGTAAGGAAGAAAATAAGGGCGTTATTGTAACAACCTATGCCAAAGATGTTATTGATGATTTTCACCACTCACACCCCTCAGCATCTTGAAAACTCCATAGTATCTCTCTTCCCAGTTTCATTTCACTCTTTTGTCAACATGGTGATGATTATTCATGGTTTGCTGTGACTTGCCTGGAATACAAGTTCTAGAAGGAGAATAGAGTTATGATTTCATATCTTTACTGATGTATGTTTCTTCTTTCTCTTTGACTTGTCATCTCTTGGTGGCATGGCAGACCCACTTTCCTACATAAGTATTCTCTTCTCACTCTTAGCCCAACTTCTTGGAACCTAACTTTGCTGTAATCAGTTTATTCTGTCTTTTGTCTTCAGACTCTTCTCTTCCATGCAATAGGATCAAATCTAATTAACCTTCATCAGTCTATCTAATTCCATTCCCATCTATACTGATGAGGTATATTGAGCCAGGAGACTTATCATTTATGGACTTGCCTCTCCTCTAGTTGACTCTTTTATGTCAGCTACGTACATCTTCACCTTTCTTCACACTTCTAGATAATTCTGTAGCCTTCTGTGCTTAGTTATCATCCAGTACTTATACCCGAACAAGTCATGTATTCTCCACTTTTGATCTATGCAATACACATTGATCATTATCCTAAGAGCGATTCTCTTAGTCCTCAACCAACCATCTTGCTTGCTGTTGGTTAGACAGCTTGATAATCTTTGACTACTCAACCTCCTGTTATAATTTTCACCCCTATTTCATTCTTACCTAAGCCAGCCACTGACTAAGCCTCTCAACATTCTGATCACATGACCTATAGCATATGACCATGTGA
>JBBPKV010000321.1:0-15719 GCA_038089455.1 Tylopilus cf. leucomycelinus
CATCCTTACTATATAGAGGTTTCCCATCATGCCAAACATGTACATACAGTAGGATAGTATATAAGAACGCGACTCCAAGCGAGGCAGGACCTCAGTCTTGCTCTCTTCTTGAAGTCTGCACCTTGTCACTTCGTCCATCGCCCAAGCTCCCGCTTGTCCGACTAAGATCAGCAAGGCCCCTTACTACAAGACACAGCATCCGCTCCACTTGCTTAGTAGTGGATACTTCTTAATTGGAGTAAGTTGTTTCACTAGAGCAAGACTTTACGCTACTGCCCGCCCCTTCACCATTGGATCTACTCTGGTGTTGGGCGCTCGCAGGACTTGGTCGAGGCACTCTACAGTAACCTCGCCGAGAGCCCCACTAACACTTTTACTCCGCCAGCTAGGACTAGCTACCCCAGCTGCCCTCCTCCCTTTACACGCAACCCAGTAGAACACTGTTTAGACAGACAACACAGGTCTACCAGAACATCGCTACCTGTATAGGCGATAGACAGTAGGGTCTCGTCTTGCCCCGAGCTGAACTCACTCACCCCTTCCGCCTTAAGTGAGTTCACTCCCCGATTACGACTCGGTTATCGACGGCTCTTTTGCCACTCGGTATATCAAACAAGAAGACGCCGAAGAAGTCAACCCCGGTCGCTTTTGAGCACCGTCGGAGGCATAGGTGACACCGGTCGCGCCGGTCAACCAGTACAGAGCAGACCTATAGATCAGGGTAACGCGGTTACTCCATCTCCGCTATAGAAATCATACTGAAGTGTGGGACTGGCCACTCCCCCTTCGAACCACAGACAGAACCTACTTCCCGAGGCCACCGTCGAACTATAACTGGGAAGGGTTACCAATTCAACGGAGCCCCACGCCGTTAGAAGAAGATATAAACTGGGCCCCCATTTTCGCAGAACTCGCTCGCCGCGAACAAGTGTATGAACAACAACTCCACACCTATCACTATCCCAATTCAGCATCACCTCCCTCCTCTTCGACTCTCGATACTCACAATCAGATTCGAAGCGCAGCTCTACTTAACCCAGACGTCGCACAGATCATTAGAGAGGGAATACGTTTGGGTATACAGCAGGAGCAGGAACAAACAAGAATCCTCGAACGCCAGGTTGACGTTTGGTGTAGAATATTTGTGTAGGGAATCCGGAACCTGCCGGTTCAGAGAGTACACCCAGCAGATCCATCTCCCGACCCTCGCCATCGCCACCCTATTATTAGTCACCCCTTACCTTGGCTTCGCCCCGTCTACCCTCACCCTCCTCCTCTTAGTCGTAGCCGTTACTTACGACCTAAGACCTCTTTACGGAAGCCTTCACGTTACCATACAGATAATTAGGAATAGCAGGGTTACACAGGTCCTCCCATTCGCCCCTAATACACTTCGCAGAACCAGAGCCTTTAGAGACTTGACTGCTGAGAGTGTCAACTCTACCCCCCAAGCCCAGCAACCTTCAACACATACCATACAACCGCAAGGAGTGAGACCGGCTGATACAACGGTATTCAGCCCTCCTAGTGCGAGACTATCAACATCCGCAACTGTACCCCAGACGAGCGCTATCCCTGCCGTATTACCACAGCAGTTCGCACATCATCCATTGCGAAGAACACAGCGACACAGAGGTCGCCCACGCATACAAAGACCCGCTCAAGGGACAGAGAGTTCCTTTGACTCGAAGACAACAACAGCCATCACAACAGACCACAACTCACAAGACATAACCTCCTCGGACTCTTCATCGCCATTGAGAGTACCACCTCGAAATGCAGGAGATATAGCTGTAGAACACATTGGACAGAACCCCGATAACTATGAGATGCCACCACCTGCCTACGGAACGTTATCCAGCAGAGACACACACCCTTCGTTGGTCAGACCAAGGAGACCATCGTACGAGAGACTGCCCTCTCAGTTACCACCCTCACCACCCTCGTCTGCCAATGCAACTCTCGATCAACCTGATTGATCTCATCATCATCAGCACCGGACTGCTCGTGTGGTACATATTCAAGAAAGTTCACGATCGCTGCCCAATATTATTCATATTCGGCACATACAAAATTGGAATCACTTTACCATTGGAAATCCATGAAAAGGATTACCACTACTCGGAGGCTAGCAACAACAATGGTTGGGGAGACAACAACTACAACGATACTTGGTGAATTAACCCCAAACACTTATGGCTCGCCGTAAAAGACAAACACCAGTATCTATCCACAACACTATCGTCCCCATGCCCGACACAGTCATCCCTCCCAACATCGGTGACATATATGAAGTCGAATACCTCGACGACATCCTATTCGTCACACCAGATCAAAGAACCCTCCGCAACACGCTTCGCATCTACCTCGACATCGTCAGAGCCCTCTTTAGGAGAAATATAGGGCCACCCATACGTTATACTTGCCTAAATCATCAGCAATATGGCGAACATCACCATCGAACAGTGGAACGAGCTGGTAGCTCAGTTCAACAGCACAGAACAAATCAGCATCGCTGCCAGTGAGCGATGCACATGCCTAGAAGAGCAATAAGATATGCTCGCAACCGTGCTGGAACGCGCTAACCTACAACTACAAGATGTGCAGGACCGCATCAATGAATCAGACCAACGCCTACGCGATCTATTAGGATTCGCAGGTCCCTCTGCAACCGCAACAGGAGCCGGAACCAACGGCTCATTAAAGGTCGAAATCTTCGCCGACCCTAGCAATTACTCAGGATCCAAGTCCACATTTGAAGAATGGTGGATCAAGATCAAAGCATGGATGGACTGCAACCCAAGACAGTTCTCCACTACCCAAAACGGAGACACCTCCCTGCACGGAAAGAACCATGCCTACGCAATCCTATCCTGACTCAAAGGCACCCGCGGTGCTTACTTCGCAGAGTCAGAACTAGAGAAGCTCGCCAAAGACACATCCACTCTTACTGATTGGGCGACCCTTCAGTCAGAGATAGAAGGTCTATTCTGGCCTGAATTGCAAAAGGACTGGGCAACCCAAGAAATCACCTCCCTAGTCCAAGGAAAAGCCGAAATCGACACCTTCCTAGCAAAGTGGCGAACTCTCTACTACCAATCCGGAATATCGGAAGAACATGGAGTATTCCTATTAGAGAAAAATTCAGACCCAGAACTGGTCAAGCAAATGTTCCAGTTCGGTCTACGACAAGAGACAGTTGAGAAGACAATGACTTGTCTCCATAACGCAGGAAAAGCAAGAGAAGCCTTCAGACTCTTCAATACCAGGTCCACCACAAAGACCGTACACGAAGTTAACTTCATGGGCCGTGACCTCGTAGATGAAGAAGAAGAAGACGAAATCCAGGCCTTCGCCCGAAACAAGAAAGGAAAATCCCGAACCAACAATAAACAATGGTTCCAAGGGTGCCGCAACTGTGATTCGAAAGATCACTATGCGCCAAGTTGCCCTAAACCCTCCACCAAATGTTCAGAGTGTGGATGATACAAAGGCAAACACTTCCAACACTGCAAACGACAACGCCAAGTGTGTAGTGTCCAAGGACAAGATGACGAAGAAGAAACCAACAGTCACCAAGGACTCCCACGCGCAGTGCGTGGCATGGACTTCAAAGAACTCAAAGCCTTCTTCTTCAACATGAAAGACGCAGAATCGAAGCAGGGAAAAGCCCGCGCATTCTAAGTAAACTGGGTACTCAGAATGAACATTCCATTCGCACGATCGACGCCCCCATAAACGACTCTTATTTATTCCCTCAAGCGCCAGTGGAGCCTGTAGTTGCACTACAGCTCGGCCAAGGCCTTGTATCAGTGCTTAATTCCACTTCCACTTCCAATCCAGTCGTCGATCATGCACCAAGCCCAGAGCCACGACGAATACGATACACAAACTCACAACGCGATGTGATCCTTAACATCAGGATCGCAGTACGAAAGAAGTACCCACACTTCATTAACGTCAAGGCGCTCCTAGACAGTGGAGCCAACCAAGTTTTCATCGACAGACAATGGGCAGAACAACATCACCTACCTCTTCAGCCACTACTTAGACCAGTGCCCGTGTACAACATGGACGGAACCCCGAATTCCACTGGAAGTATCACCCACAGTGTATACCTAGTCCTCGATTACAACGGCCATCAAGAGAACGTTATTGCTGAAGTCACGGATCTAGGAAGAAATCATTTCATCTTAGGATACTCATGGTTGATGAGACATAACCCCACCATCGACTGGGTCGCTGGCACGGTTACATTGGACAGATGCCCATCTACATGCCGAAAACCTTACGACCTACCTGACTACAAGTCCAAACGGGAAATGTTTGAAAAGGATCACCTCGTCTTACAGAGCCTACAAAAGAGAGAACCAGAGACTAACTCAACCTCAAGTCCTAATCCTAAAGACCTCGTACCTCGAGCATACCACCAGTACCTCAACGTCTTCTCAAAGAAGGAATCCGAATGCATGCCCCTATGCAAACCCTGGGATCATGCTATAGATCTTAAAGAATTCTTCAAATCCAAAAAAGGACACCTCATTCCTCTCTCACCCAATGAACAACAGGAAGTCTCCGACTTCATAGACGACCAACTACGGAAAGGCTACATCTGACCCTCCAAATCTCCACAGACCTCACCCGTCTTCTTTGTCCCTAAAAAGGATGGGAGAAAACGGATGGTACAAGATTACCGATACTTGAACGAACACACCATCAAGAACAACTACCCGTTGCCCCTGATCTCCCAACTCGTAGACAAATTGAAAGGAGCTAAGCTCTTTACCAAAATGGACCTACGATGGGGATACAATAATGTTCGTATCAAAGAAGGAGATGAATGGAAGGCCGCATTCACCTGCCATAGAGGAGCATTCGAGCCCCTCGTAATGTTCTTTGGTCTCACTAACTCCCCCGCTATCTTCCAGACCATGATGAACGACATCCTCTCCGATCTCACCGCATCCATAGTCGTTTACATCGACGACATCATGGTTTTCACCAAGTCAGACGACATTCACAAACACGACAAAATAGTGCTTGAAGTGCTATGCCATTAGAAGAAAATGACCTCTACGCCAAGCCAGAGAAGTGCACGTTCTGTGCCACACAAGTCGAATTCCTCGGCATGATCATTACCCCTGAAGGAATCAAAATGGATGATAGCAAAGTCACAGCTATCCTCGACTGGCCACAACCCACTACCATGAAAGCAGTTCGCAGCTTTCTAGGTCTAGCCAATTTCTATCGCTGCTTTATCGCCAACTACGCGCAAGTCGCACGACCACTTCATGACCTAACGAAGAAAGACAAACCCTTCACCTGGGCCGAGGCTCAACAGAAAGCCTTCGACCAGCTCAAACATCATTTCACCACCGCACCCATACTTATGTTCCCCGACAATGACAAGCGTTTCCGCCTAGAAATGGACGCATCCAACATTGCCACTGGTGCAGTGCTCTCAATCCAACACGAAGACAAATTCCACCCCATTGCCTTCGCCTCGCATGCGCTTACGCCCAAAGAACGCAACTACCCTATAGCAGACAGAGAGATGCTCAGCGTCATCAAGAGTCTCGAACAATGGAGACACTATCTCGAAGGAGCTCAACACGAATTTGAGATATGGAATGACCACACCAACCTCCAATGGTTTATGCAACGACAAGACCTTAATCGTCGCCAAGCCAGATGGGCACAATATCTGTCTCGCTTCCATTTCAAGTGGATACACAAAGTAGGTTCAACCATGGGAAAACCGGACGTACTCTCCCGACGTGAGGATCATAGTAAAGGAGTGTCTGACGACAACAAAGCCGTCCTCGTCATCCCACCTGAACAGATTGCCGCCACGTCCAAAGTGACGATCACCACGGAGTACGAGAGGATAAAAGAAATGATAGGAGAAAAGGATCTTCATCATGACATACAAGGATGCATCATCATACCCGACGATCGCGCTATATGGCTTGAAGTCATTCGACTTCATCACGACACACCAGTCGCAGGGCATCTAGGTTCAGCAAAGACCATAGAGCTCATCCAACGGAGCTACACCTGGCCCAACATGACCACAAACGTCAAGGACTATGTCTCCAGATGTGATAGATGCGCACGCTTCAAAGGCACCAATAAACCACCTGCAGGAAAGCTTCTACCCCTCGAAACACCCAATGCACCCTGGCAGGACATCTCAGTGGATTTCCTCATAGACCTCCCTGACAGCCATGGTCACGACTCCATCCTCGTCACTGTTGATCGTTTCTCGAAAGAAGTAGTCTTCATCCCCTGCAACAAAGCCATTTCCGCCCTCAACACCGCACACCTCTACCTCCATCACATATGGAAACATCACGGGTTACCAAAGAGCATCGTATCCGACAGAGGACCACAATTCTCATTGCAAGTAATGAAGGATCTATGCAGCCACCTAGGCATCCGCCTATGTCTCTCCACCGCATTCCATCCTCAGACAGATGGACAAACGAAGTGCATGATACGCAACCTCCAACAATATCTCCGACTATTCACTTCGGATCACCAGCACAACTGGGATGAATGGTTACCCTTGGCACAGTTCTCATACAATTCCAAACGCCAAGCAACCACACGGAAATCACCCTTTGAGATCACTTGCTCATACACACCACACATGGGATTTGAAAAGAAGGCCACATCCGTGCCCACAGCAGACACCCTCGCCTCATCCATGGAGTCCACCCTTGCCACCACCAGATCTAACCTCGACAAGGCTCGCACTACCATGATGACGAAGGCTGACTCACATTGTTCCCCCATGCCTTCCTATTCCATCGGCGACAAAGTCTGGCTCGCAACAGCCAACCTTCGGCTCACACGCGCCTCTAAAAAGCTCTCAGAAAAGTGGCTCGGTCCCTACGTGATCACCGATCTCATCGGCCCCAACTCCATCAAACTCTACCTCCCCAGTTCCCTCCACATTCACCCCGTCGTCAACGTCTCCCGGGTTAAGCCTTATAACAAACGGCTTGAAGGCCAATCCACCTTCCGCCCCAGACCCGTTCTCGTCACGGAAGATCGTGATACCAAATACGAAGTTGACTACGTCGTTGACTCGCGCCTCCGTCGCAACCGCCTTGAATATCTCGTCCACTGGAAAAGTTACACCTGTTGTGGTCACCCACAGACACTAGGCTAGCTGCTACTGGAACTAAGGTAGACTAACTTAAGATGCGAAGTCTCAAGCTAGGAGAGGAGCACAAGATCAAGTCCGAGACACGAAGTCCCGGGAAGTCCAAAGATTGACCCGAGCAAAGCACAGGGTACCGGAGACGCGCCTTCACACGAATCCTAAAACGAGGAGAGACGCTCGCGACAAGTCGCTACCACAACAGGGGAGAACTGTTCCGGGGGGTACAATCACGTCCGGCTACTGCTAGCAGCGCCCTATGTGCACTAAGGCTCAGGGAATACCAACGCCGTTAAAGACGTCAACCGGGCTCAGGGATTCCCTGGGATAACGAAGCACTCGCTGATTACGAAGTAGATGTAGGATTGTCGTCACACTAGTTCTCAATGGCACGTTTGGGAACGACCACGAATGATACAAGTGGATTCGACTGAGGATATACAGCGAGTGTCTGGGGTTTATATATGTAGGACTAATGCGCACAGACCAAGCAGTGCAAGATAAGGAATTGCTAAATATGGATGAAGACCTTTGCCAGAGACAAGAAGTCAGAAACGTCTAGAATGTTCCGCTGAGTTCTGTAGTAAAAGGGTAATAAAGTTACACGGTCATGTGCTACAGGTCATGTGACTTGGAAAGTTGAAATTTAGTCAGCGGCTGGCTTAGGTAAGGAAGAAAATAGGGGCTAATTCATAACACTATCCCCCTTCTAGGACTCGTATTCCAGACGAGTGGCCGGAAAGTGTGAGTAATCATCACCACGTATGCAGAAGAGTGCAAGGAAATCGGTGACGGAGATGCCGCGGAGTTTTCGTGGAGCTGAAGGATGGGAATGATGGAAGTCTTCGATGACGTCTTGGGCATGTGCCATGTTATCGGCAGGTTCCCATGTACGATCCGTTTCATCATACCCTTTTCAATGTACCAAATACTCTAGCTTCCTTTTCTTCATACGAGATCCTGCAATGTAATCAATTTCGAATTCCTCGTGTCCCTCTTGGTTGACCATTATTGCATTGGGTTGTGGTACGGGTTGCCCGATGCGGGGTTTTTTATAGGGTTTGACACGTGAAACGTTTACTACCAGATGAATTCAGATAGTTTTAGGAATGCGAAGTTTGACAGCATTTGGTAACACAGCAGAGATCTCATATGGCCTGATCCATTTCTGGGTGAGCTTCTTTGCAGTATATGGAAGTTTGAGATTTTCGGTTGACAGCCAGACTTTATCTCCGACAGCATGTTCCGATGCATCTGATCTTCTTTTATCAGCTTGCATTTTCATCCGTTTCCTTGCTAACTGTAGAGCGGCTTCAACCTCCTTATGGGTTTTCTTGGCTTCTCGAATAAAATCACCAGCTAGGGAAGTTGATCCCCCTTCGAAACCCATGTGAGGGAAATAGTTTCGAGTGATGGCGAAGGGGATGGTGCCAGTAGCGATGGTGAGGGAGTTATTATGTGAGAATTGTGCTATCTTTAGCCATTCACCCCAGGTCTCTTGTTTTTTAGATACGTAGATGCGTAGGTATTGTTCGAGTTCGCGATTTATACATTCCGTCTGACCATCGGTTTGGGGATGATACGCGGTAGATAGTTTTTGTTTGATCCCTAGAAGGGAGCACAGCTCTGTGGTGAAGTTTGACATGAATTGGGGGCCTCTATCTGAAACTATAGTACTAGGGAGGCCGTGAATACACCATACATTGTCACGAAATATTTTGGCAAGTTCTTTGGAGGAAAGAGTGGTATGACAAGGTATCAAGACTATTTCTTTGGAAAAACGATCCACTATGACACAAATAGCATCAAATCCGTTTGAAAGAGGTAATCCGGTAATTAGATCTACAGAAAGGTCTGTCCAAGGTTTAGACGGAATTGGTAATGGTAGGAGTTTTCCAGCGGGTGGTTTGGCACTTCCTTTGGTTCATGCGCAGACCGCGCAGCTGGCTACATATTCCTTAATGTCTTTGGAAAATCCAGGCCAAGTAAAATGTCTAGAAAGTAAATGGGCTGTGCGCCCTACTCCTTGGTGCCCAGCGATAGGAGAATCATGGCAAATTTGTAATAGTTCGTTGCGTAAGGAAGGCGGTATAAATGTTTTAGCTTTTTCGTTTAGAAATAGAGTTTGATCTGGATCGAAGTGAAACTCCGGTAACGAATGGGGGTCTAGTAGAGTAGATTCTTTGCATAATCGAGAAATGAACAGGGAAGAGATCTGGATATTGTTTATAAATAGAGAAGGAGGTAATACAGTAATGTTTTTATTAGGGTTTTCTGCAGCCTCTCCATGATCGGGTCTTCGTGACAAGGCATCTGCTCTTCCATTGGATGTACCTGGTTTGTAGACGATGGTATACGAGTATTCTTGTAGAAAAGCATGCCATCTTGCCTGTCGTTGGGATAGGTCTTGAGGTTTTTTGAAGAATTCCAGATTCTTATGGTCTGTCCATACTTCAAAATGTTCCTTCCCTAAGAGATAGGGACGCTATTCCTGGAATGCTCGTATGATGGCCAGAGGCTCCTTATCTCCAACTGGGTAGTTTCGCTCAGTGGAGTCGAAGGAATGAGAAATGAATCCCGCGGGTCTCCATAAACCGTCCTCTCCCTTCACGGATAGAACTCCTCCGGTGGCTATATCTGAGGCATCGGTTTCCACTCTTAACTCCTTTTGGGGGTCTGGGTAAGCTAGCATGGATCCATCGACGAATTTCCTTTTTAATGCCTGGAAAGCTTGTTTTTGCTTTTCTTCGAACCGGAAAGGGGTATCCTTTTTTGTTAAGTCGTCAAGGGGTCTAGCTATATCTGCGAAATTGGGAATGAAGCGTCTATAGTAATTACATAACCCTAAGAATCCTTGAAGCTGCTTTAGTCTGGTAGGTTCAGGCCATTCGAGAACGCCTGCTACTTTAGACTTCTGCATCTCCATGCCGTCTTTTGAAACTACTAAACCTAGAAAGTCCACTTTTTCTTTTGTGAAAAAACATTTTTCAGGTTTTACATAGAGGTCATTGTCTTGTAGGCGTCGAAGCACCTCTTTGACAACTTCCTCATGCTGTTCCCTGCTTTTTCCTTTTGTGAAGATATTGATATCGTCTAAGTATATAAGGACTAAGGTGTACATATCATTGAAAATGTCATTCATCATTTGTTGGAACATAGGGGGAGAATTGGTCATGCCAAAATAGATTACTAATGGTTCATAGGCTCCAAGAGGGGTTACGAACGCGCCCTTCCATTCATCGCCTTCCTTAATCCTAACGTTATTGTATCCCCATCGGAGATCCAGGGTGGTAAAGAGATCTGCTCCTCGTAGACGATCAATGAGGGTGGAGATTAAGGGAAGGGGATAGGAATTTTTAATAGTTCCCGAGTTTAAGTAGCGGTAGTCCATAACCAATCTCTTTTTTCCGTCTTTTTTAGGAATGAAGAAGACAGGGGAAGTTTGTGGAGATTTGGAGGGTCGTATGTACCCTTTTGCGAGTTCCTTGGTGAGGAAGGTACGAACTTCTTCCATTTCGCTATCAGAAAGGGGGATTACACGACCCTTTTTTGAAATGAAGTCGGGGTTGAGGTCGATGGCATGATCCCAAGGTTTCCTTTCTGGCATTCTCTGTGCTTCTTCTTCGAAGAATACATCTAGAAACTCATGGTATACTTTGGGGACCTTCTCCGCTAGCCTGATTTCGATGTTCCTGATTCTGCTATAGGGGGGGCAGGCCGGGAGGCGTGAATATACTTGGTTATGCCTGTTAATAAAATGTCCGTCCTCCATGCAAGAAGTGAGAAGATTACAATACGGAGTACAACGTCCAAAACAAATTTCTTTGGCTACCCAATCAATTTTTGGATTATGACGGTACAACCAATCATATCCAATGATTAATGGGTGTGAACCTAGTTTCGACACGAAAACGTCAATTGGTTCACTATGTCCGTTTATAGTGAGAATTAAAGGAGTGTAATGGGTTATTTGGCCAATGGAGCCCATGGTGCTGTCAGCATTGGTAACTCCAAAAGGGGAATCGAGGGGATAAAGAGGAATCTGTTTCCTTTTACAGAAGTCTATGTCTATAAACATATTAGAAGCTCCTGAGTCTAGAAGGGCCTTAAGCATTATTTGATGCCAATTAGCACCAACTAAATATGTGACTCGTGTAGAGACTTCCATTTCGTCACTGACATTAGACGACTGAATTGGTCGCATCATCCCAAGAGGGTTTCTTCGAATTTGTCGCATAAGGGAATTAAGCACACTATGTTTTTTATCCGGTGCTGCGCCACAAGTGTGAATGCCCTTTTGGATGGAAACCAATCTACGTATTTGTACATTAAGATCAGAAACTGGGAAATCTGAATCGCGACAAGAAATCCAATTTGGTCTGCAGTCACCCTCTATAACTGCTAACCCTTTCCTTTTAAAGCTTCAGCAGCCTTGTGAGCAGCTTCTACTTGCAGCTGGTCTCGCCAATAAGCTTCTGCTTCTTCTGATTTGTAAGCATCTTCTTCCTTCTGATGAGATGCTATTCTTGCGGATGGTCTAGGGTCTGTCTCCTGGACCGGGTGGTGGTAGGTGGGAATTGGGACATAATCTCCCAAATTGGAGTCCCAGATTACTTGTGCCCTTTGTCGTGGCTGAAAGCGCGGGTTAGGGGTTGACTGCGCGTTTGGATTCTGGGGGCAATTTGGCCAGATATGTCCCTTTTGGTGACAACCATAACATTCTCAGTTGTCCAGGCGTGTTTGTTGGGGAAGCTGCCCGACGGGGAGAGCTTGTGTGAATTGTGGGGAGGGAAGGGGTCTAGACCCGGCAAAACGAGGTGGGGGTCGTGGAGCAAACGGAGGGTTTGTAGTTCATGGGAAGCCTTGTGATCGTGGACGGAAAGTGGGTCGCGTGTTTCCTCTTTCAAGCTGGATTTGCTCGAAGCTTCTTCCTACAATTAACGCCATTTCCGTCCAGTTCCTGAAGTCGTTTGCAGTTATCTGATAGTTCATCATGATGTGTTGATAAACCTTGTAGTCCAATCGTTTTTTGAACATCTCCACTCCGTGTTCTGTGAAGATTTCGGCTTCCATCATCAGGATTTTGAAATCCTGAACGAAGTGATCAATTGGTTTGGTATTTTGATAACAGCGTTCTAACTCCTTGAACGCTTCGTGCACGAATCGGGTAACTTGGAAGAAGTTGGTGACATTCTCTTTTAGCCCAGTCCAATCTGGCCATGCGTCGAGACCCCAGGTAGCGGTGCGGCTGATGGTTTTGTCTTTGATCTCATCTTCCTTATGGAGGTATTTGTCCATGGTTAAATAGGCAAATTGCTCTACCTTTCCTTCGAAGCGAGATAAGACTGCAATCGTGCAAACCTTATCGGAGTCCCATCTTTGTGCTGTAACCCATAGGTTTAGGCGAGTCCACCAAATCTTCCATTTCTTTCTATCACCGTCCCACTTCCCTGGATCGGCGATCTTCTTTACTATATCTTGGGATCGATCGGCGGTCAAATCCCGGAGTCCTTGTATCAAATCTGCTAGGTCGGTGGCCATGATAGGGGAGGGTGGTAATGCGGTTAGAGGTGAAGAGGTGTTACTTGTGGACGAGGATGGGGTGTTACTCATTCAACAATATCTACCACTGATTGTTGTTGGAATCCCACTGAGCGTTGTTTGAATCTTCGTAATATTTGTAATGGGGGGTTTGTAGTTCTTTTGGGGCTAGATATCCCCCTTCACAATAGAAATCGTTGACGTTGAAGAACCAGACAAATGGTCTTCCTTCAGTAACACTGGCCCAGCGACAGTAGAGCCAATAGATGCCAATTCCACTCCCTATAGCCAAAATTTCCCAGGCAGATACTTCCAACGAAAGCTGCATAAAAAAAAACTCTTTTTTCTTCGACTTCCTGGTTACAGGTACTGTTGCTTACTGTGTGGTATCTTCCAACCACACTCTGGGCTCGGGTAGGTATAACCAAATGGTTTTAACGATCCAAAAATTCTTCGGCTAGTAACGTAACTAGCTAATTCTGACTACTTGTTTACGATGCTCTACCTCCCTAATCACTTAGGGGACTAACGAGACGAGATAAGCTCAGCCCAGGCAGTGGCAGCTGTTGTTCCTGGTCGCTCTTTGCAAACTAGACTCGACCCTAGTGCGGACTATCAATCCCAAAGGGGATGACGGAGAAGATGGGTGCTACGGTGACTACAAAGACTGCCCTTCCTAGGGGCTCCTCTAAAAGCGGCGAGGGTGAATCGAAAACGCAATCTTCGGCAACGGCCGGAACGACTCCTTAGCCCTAGAGTCCGGGCAGTTCCGATGCTAGTCGAATCCAAGTGTTGTGGTCGCCCACAGACACTAGGCTAGCTGCTACTGGAACTAAGGTAGACTAACTTAAGACACGAAGTCTCAAGCTAGGAGAGGAGCGCAAGATCAAGTCCGAGACGCGAAGTCCTGGGAAGTCCAAAGATTGACCCGAGCAAAGCACAGGGTACCAGAGACGCGCCTTCGCACGAATCCTAAAACGAGGAGAGATGCTCGCGACAAGTCGCTACCACAACAGGGGAGAACTATTCCGGGGGGTACAACCACGTCCGGCTACTGCTGGCAGCGCTCTATGTGCACTAAGGCTCAGGGAATACCAACGCCGTTAAAGACGTGAACTGGGCTCAGGGATTCCCTGGGATAACGAAGCACTCACCGGTTACGAAGTAGATGTAGGATTGTCGTCACACTAGTTCTCAATGGCACGTTTGGTAATGACCACGAATGATACAAGTGGATTCGACTGAGGGATGTACAGCGAGTGTCTAGGGTTTATATATGTAGGGAGAGTGCGCACAGACCAAGCTGTGTAAGATAAGGAATTACTAAATATGGGCAAAGACCTTTGCCAGAGATAAGAAGTCTGAAACATCTAGAACATTCCACCGAGTGCTATAGTAAAAATAGTAATGAAGTTGCACGGTCACGTGCTACAGGTCACGTGATTTGAAAAGTTGGAGGCTTAGTCAGCAGCTGGCTTAGGTAAGGAAGAAAATAGGGGCTAATTCATAACAACACCGACGAAGACTGTACATGGGAGCTGGCCTCCAATCTCACCCATGCTTGTGACGTCTTAACTGACTTTCACACCGCTCACTCGGCCGCGCCCCGCCGCCTTCGCTGTACCGCCCCCCAGTTCTACGACTTATTCACCTACTGTGGCTCCCCTATTGTCACCACTCCTTCAGATCGATTACCTTTTAATCGCCTGGAAGTCGATCTTTAGTGAGGGGATAGTGTTACGATCCTCATTTTTCCACCTCTTTAACCCTTATTTGGCCCTATTTGGACACTATTTGGCCCCACAACATTTGGCCTTATTTGTCCTTATTTTGCCATATTTTTCTGTCCTTATCCGACGCCTCCACAGTCACTCGTTCACCCTCTACACGACTACCTAGCATGACACCACCATGATGACTAAGCAGGGTCTAGCCCCGCTCACGTAAGCTATGACATCATGAACACAGCCCCGGCCTAGCCTTGGCTATGATGCCTCATGCCACGCCTCACGATTGCCTCGTGCCTCTAGGATCAATACGGAACCCCTCAGATCACTCAGGAATCCCCTCGTATCAATCCGGAGCACTCACCAACCAATTGCATAATGCCCTCATCATGACTCATGCATCACCACATGGCTACCTCATGGCCCACAGCCCGTCACAGCCCCTCACCAGAGTCTGCCCATTATGTTACGATCGTATGCCTTGCCTTACACTTTTTCCTATACTTAATCGTGTACACACCAGACCTTGGGTTCGAGTCCCAACTGGTGACTTTCTTTTGACTAATCATTTCTTTCTGACATCCATGCGATTAGTCACTGGACCGCTTTGTCATTTCCGCTTTGTCACGCTTTGTCAGCGATGGCACCACCCTTGCATCATTCAGACTTCTTATTGCGCCATCGCTTTGTCATGCTCACTAATACCGATTAGTCATCATGACTAATCCGCTTACTCATCCTCTTCCTCGTAGTATATATACTCGCCTCCACAGACATGTACTCCTTAGCTTAGTCTTATTAAACTTCCCTCCTCGCTCTCACGCCCAAACCTCCTAAGCTCGATCACTACCCTCGGTAGCGTGATCCCTTTGACCTTGCCTAGTAAGTTGTCGACTGTTGACTACTAGAGGAACCCTCCGGGTAACACCATTAGAGTATTACCTCGACCTTACAACTCCGTCGTTAAGGAACCCTTGCTGCCACAGGCAGAGCCCTTGCACTTGGGACATTGCGTCTCTTCATGAGTACCTCCCCAAGGTGCACCTTTGACAGCTAATCTACGAACCTTGAACGGTCGTAACACATTATGCTATTTCATATTCGCATTGCTTCTCGCCTCATGGTCTACCACTTATAGTTATACCCTAGGCCCTGGTCCGTCAGCAACCCTATGCCCATGCACAGCAATATGCCCATATGCGGTTACCCTCAACCCTGGGTTAACCTTTTATGTATATGCTTTACCACGGACTATTATTTATTACACAGCATGCAATTCTTTA
>JBBPKV010000326.1:0-15611 GCA_038089455.1 Tylopilus cf. leucomycelinus
CTCGTCGCAATCTGCTTCTAGTCTGATCGGATTAAACAGTCCTTCACCTCACATTCTACAGGTTCATTTTGGTCCAATGGCTAACCAACCGCAGGTTTTCCTTATGCCTCTTAGAGGTACTCAAAGCACACCTAAATTTGATGGTAAAACGTCATCCCAGCTTCCTCGGTACTTAGAAGATATCGAGCAGCTCGGCGATCAAGCCGGACTTGATGAGGCTGGTAAGGTCAAAGCAGCTATTCGATATGTGGACCTCGAAGAAGCTGAAGTATGGGAAACGTTACTGGAAGCAGTAGCTGATCCTGCTGAATGGGAAGAGTTCGTTGAAGCAGTCAAGAAACTCTATCCGGGATGCGAAGGTAGCACCCGATATCACCGTGCTAACATCCAGTACCTCGTCGAGGACTACCAAAAGAAGCAGATGTGTAATCAGGACGATCTGGGTGAATATACCAGGAAGTTCATGAAAGTATCTGCACTCTTAATTGCTAACCATAAGCTCTCCGAAATGGAGCGAAACATGATTTTCTTGACAGGGTTTCCTGCATTCTTACAGGATCGTATATGTTATTGCCTCGTGATCTTCAAACCGGACATCCATCCCGATGATCCATACCCAATGAATGACGTCATAAGTGCTGCCAAATTCTTGTTGACAGGATCAGCACTTTGATCTAGTCTGTTCGCATCAGATGTGATGCCCTGTTTTCAGCAATCCTACGGTACTTCACGTTCCAATCCCAATCAGCATCCGCATCCATCCAGTCCACCACAAACGTACAATCTGAGTCCGGCCATCAAGGCTGAGACCAATGTTATGGCTAGATCGATGGACCCCACCTGTAGATTCTGTGCTAGTCATGGGCATTTCGCAAAGAATTGTCCTATCTGCGCGGAGTACCTCAATGCAGGGAAAATTACTAGGGGAAAGGACAATCGCGTCTATATGCCAGACGGATCCAACATACCTTGTGTGCCAGAAGGTAGATATCTCAAGGATGGTATTGACTATGCTCATTCCTCCAGACAGTTGAATGCAGCTATGACATCTATGTCTGCATCTTCTATAGGATTCACTAGAGACACACCTTCTCATATCACTGCCGGTATACTGTCTACCATGTACCCTGCTACCCCAGCAATCCTCGACATTGACTCCTCCGCTTTCTACATGATGGAACCGAGTCCAGATTCGGACTCCATTCCTGTTGCTGCCGATGAAGAATTCCAACCATATCTAGTTCAGGCATAGGCTACTTTTCAGGCGGACAAAGCATCCAAAGAGAAGGGAAAACAAGTTTGCTTCGACGGTATTCAGGTACCACCACGTAAGAAACCAGATTATCGCACAGCTGCCGTGTTCAAAGAACTTTTATCCCCTGAGCTGCAGCAGACAACGCGAAGCACTTCACCCTTACCACCCTCATCATCCTTGTCCACTCCAATCTCAGTCAGCGCTAGCGATTCTTCCTCTCTGTTACATAGTGCTCTTCGAAACCCTACCGGTGCATCTACTACTCAACCCGGTCCTGGTTGGTTCATGTCTGATCCGGACAATGCGCCTACAAATGCATTGAGTAACATCCCCCCATGAGTACCTGGGACTAACCAGAATTTCTCTCCATCCATGCAGTAAGAGTAGACCTGATTGTGTCTATTGATGAAGAGTCCTTCTTTGGTGCATGAAGTAAGCATGTTATAATATGGTGTATAATGTCCAAAGTGAATATTTTCTTGTACCCAATCGATTTGGGGGTTATGTCAGTATAACCAGTTGTAACCTATAATGAGAGGGTGAGAGCCTAGTTTGGATACAAGTACATCTACTGGTTCACTATATCCATTTATGGTGAGGATCAAAGGGGTGTGATGTGTAATTTGCCCAATAAAACTTCTAGTGCCATCAGCATTAGTTATTCCAAAGGGGGAAGGGAGTGGAAAAAGAGGTATTCTCTTCTTTTGACAAAAATCTAGATCTATTAATGTGTTAGAAGCTCCAGAGTCTAGAAGGGCCTTAAGTATCATTTGATATCTATTAACTCCAACTAGGTATGTGAATCGTGTGAGGACTTCTAGCTCGTCCTGGATTGTTGCAATTTGTCGCAGTCAAGATGCTTGTAAAGGGGTTTTTTGGATCTGTCACATAAGGGAATTAAGTACACTATGTTTTTTATTCAGTGCTGCACTACAAGTGTGGACATCCTTTCGGATAGCAGCCATGTTACATATTTGTATAGCTAAGTCCATAACAGGGAAATTGAAATTGCAACAATCAAGAAATGAGTCAGGCTGGCAGTTACCCTTTTCAACTACTGGTTGTTTCCTTTTAAAGCCTCAGCCACCTTTTCAGCTGCTTTTACTTGCAGCTTATCCCTCCAATAGGCTTCAGCTTTCTGAGTTATATATGCTTCATTTGCATAGTTTGTTCTATGGGAAAAAACCCTTTGGTTTAAAGGTCCAGAGTCCTGGATCTGTTCTTATGGAGAAAAAGAGGGAACTTCTATGTATCCAGCCTCATTTGCATCCCAAATATATTGCTCCCTCTGCCTTTGTGGGAAGTTTCCCCTAGGGCAAGCATTGGGATTGGTGGGATAGTTTGGCCAGATGTGACCTTTTTGGTGACAACTGTAGCATTCATGGTTATCAGGGAAAGGGCAGCAGGTCTGAGGAAGAGAAGGTATAGGTGGTGATGAAGGTGGGAAGGTTCATTGGTATTCAGGGGTAGGTAATGGTCTAGACCCCTGGAAATGCTGCAGAGGTCATGGTTGGTAGAGAGTAGTGCACGGGAAAGAGAAGATGGGTTGTTGTCAAAGAGAGACTCGTGGTGCACCACATACCAAGGCTATTTGTTTGAAGCCTCAGCCTGTGTCTAGCGCATGAATACACCAAGCCTTGAAATCACTAGAGGTTACTTCGCAATTCATGGCTACATGATGGTATATCTTGTAGTCCAATTGTTTGCAAAACAGCTCCATGGCATGTGCATCAGCAATATCCGCTTCTTGAACAAGTATCTTGAAGTCTTAAACAAATGTGTCAATGGGTTTGTTGTTTTGGTAACATCGTTCTAGTTCTTTGAATGCCTCGTGAGTATAATGGGTGATTTGGAAGAAGCTGGTGATTTCTTCCTTCAGTGTTTGCCAGGCTAGCCACATATTATCCCCATAGGTTGCTACTCATTAGGTGTTTGGGTCTATGACTTTGTCTTCTTTGATTAGATACTTATCCAGGGTTAGATATGTGAAGGCTTCAGCTTTTCCTTTGAAGCAGGATAGGATGGCAATAGAGCATATTTTGTCACTTTGCCAGGTTTGAGCGATGACCCATAAGTTTAGCTGGGTTCACCAGAATTTCCATGTCTTTTTATCTCCATCCCATTTTCCAGGATCAGTGATCTTCTTTGTAGCATCTGAGATTCTATCTGCAGTCAAGTTCCACAGTCCTTGTATTAAGTCAGCAATGTCAGTTGCCATGACTGGTGATGGTGGAAGTTTGATTAGAGATGAGGAGGTTCTGCTCATACACTAAAGAAAAAACTTTATTCCAAGACTAGTTCTGGTTTCAAGTACCCCAGCCTCCTGCAGTGTCCTGAGTACCCTCTACATATTCTACATTGGGGGTAACTAGTTTTTGTGGTCTAAAAAG
This sequence comes from Tylopilus cf. leucomycelinus, assembly GCA_038089455.1. Lineage (NCBI taxonomy): Eukaryota > Fungi > Basidiomycota > Agaricomycetes > Boletales > Boletaceae > Tylopilus > Tylopilus cf. leucomycelinus. The sequence goes on from JBBPKV010000326.1 coordinate 3,646, forward strand.
ACCAAATTGTAAATGATTTTCTTGGCAGCTGAACTGCCAAAAGAGAACAAGAGGGCGATCATTGCCTGAAGAACAGTACCAAAGAGTAAAAAGGTGGTAAAAGAAAATTCCATTCAAAGCCAGTGCTATTTCAGTTGTGGAAACAGTGATTTGCATATATCCAGTAAGTGCAGATATGCTTACTGTCTGATATCTTCCAATCAGACTCTGGGTAATCTGCACACATGGGTATAAAGGAAAGATTTGGAGTGGGAGTGGAGGTGGTATCAGCGGTGGTGTTGTATGCGGTAGTGGATAAAGGTGAGGAGGTATTCGGGGACTTATGTGTGGCACAGGCACATTCAATGACTAAAAACTGTTTCTTCTTTTTAGAAAATGCCATGGAAATCTGCATCTTCTTTCTTCTTGTTCAATGGCACGTTCAATATCATGTGCAACTTGTGTGATGTCTTCTATTGCCCTATCAATGTTATGATCTAACCTTGTTGGCTACTCAATCCAATCAGTAAAGAGCAAAGTCAAACAAAAAACTGCTATGTGTTGTGGTCGCCCACAGACACTAGGCTAGCTGCTACTGGAACTAAGGTAGACTAACTTAAGACACAAAGTCTCAAGCTAGAAGAGGAGCACAAGATCGAGGCCGAGACATGAAGTCCCAGGAAATCCAAAGATTGACCCGAGCAAAGCACAGGGTACTGAAGACGTGCCTTTGCACGAATCCAAAAGCAGGGAAAGATGCACACGACAAGTCATTGCCACAACAGGGGAGAGCTGTTCCAGGGGATACAACCACGTCTGGCTACTGCTGGCAGCGCCCTATGTGCACTAAGGCTTAGGGAATACCAATGCCATTAAAGACATGAACTGGGCTCAGGGATTCCCTGGGACAAAGAGGCACTCGCTGATTACAAAGTAGATGTGGGATTGTCATCACATGAGTTCTCAATGGCACGTTTGGGAATGACCATGAATGATACAAGTGGATTTGACTGAGGGAATTACAGCGAGTGTCTAGAGTTTATATACATAGAGACTGTGTGCACAGACCAAGCTGTGTAAGATAAGGAATTACTAAATATGGGTGAAGACCTTTGCCAGAGATAAGAAGTCTGAAATGTCTAGAACATTCTGCTGAGTTCTGTAGTAAAAGGGTAATAAGGTCGCACGATCACATGCTACAGGTCACATGACTTGAAAAGTTGGGGTTTAGTCAGTGGCTGGCTTATGTAAGGAAGAAAATAGGGGCAAATTCATGACACTATCCCCCTTCTAGGACTTGTATTCCAGATAAGTGGCCAAAAATCATGAATAATCGTCATCACGGTCATGAAAGAGGAAGATGAAGTCTGATGTGGAGATGTCGTGGAGTTTTCTAGGTGCGGACAGGTGGGAATGATGGAAGTAGTCAATGACATCTTGGGCATGAGTCATATTTTCAGCAGGTTCCCAAGTGCAGTCTGTTTCATTGTATCCTTTCCAATGTATCAAATACTCCAGCTTCCGTTTTTTCATACGCGATCCTGCAATATAGTCTATTTCAAATTCTTCATGTCCTTCCTTGTTGACTAATAGAGCATCTGGTTAGGGAACAGGTTGCCTAATGCATGGTTCTTTGTAGGGTTTGACACGAGAGACGTTGACAACCAGGTAGATCCGGATTGTCTTGGGAATTCAAAGTTTGATGGCATTTGGTAAGATTGCTATTATCGCATAGGGCCCAATCCATTTTTGGGTGAGCTTCTTGGCAGTGTATGGTAGCTCAAGATTTCTGGTGGATAACCACACTTTATCTCCAACAACATATCCCGGTGCATCTGATCTTCTTTTATTGGCCTACACCTTCATCTTATCTTTTGTGGCCTGTAATGCTGCTTCAACCTCTTTATGGGTTTTCTTGTTTTCATGTACGAATTCGCCGGCTAAGGAGTCCGATCCCCCTTCAAAGCCCATATTGGGGAAGTAGTTTCTGGTTATGGCAAAGGGGATAGTGCCGGTAGTAGTTGTTAGGGAATTATTGTGTGAAAACTATACCATCTTTAGCCATTCCCCCCAGGTTTCCTGCTTCTTGGAGACATAATTGTGCAAATATTATTCTAATTCACGGTTTATATGCTTCGTTTGGCCATCTGCTTGGGGGTGATATGCTGTAGATAGTTTTTGTTGAATACCTAGGAGGAAGCAAAGTTTGGTGGTGAAATTAGATATGAATTGAGGACCTCTATCTGAAACAATGGTAGAAGGGAGTCCGTGAATACACCAAACGTTGTCACAAAATAGTTTAGCAAGATCTTTAGAAGATAAGGTGGAGTGACAAGGCACAAAAACTACTTCTTTTGAAAAATAATCGATGATGACGTAAATAGTGTTGAATCCATCAGAAAGGGGTAGACCGATAATTAAATCTACAGTTAGGTCTATCCAGGGTTTGGAGGATACTGGTAAAGGTAACAGTTTTCCAGAAGGCAGTTTAGCACTACCTTTGGCTCAGGCGCAGACCACACAACTAGCTACGTATTCTTTAACGTCTTTGGAAAAACCAGGCCAAGTAAAATGTCTAGACAGAAGGTGTGAAGTACATCCTATACCCTGATGTCCTGCTATGGGGGAGAATCATGGCATAGTTGTAGTAATTCATTTCGTAAAGAAGGAGGAACGAAGGTTTTGGCTTTTTCATTGAGGAAAAGGGTGTGGTCGTTATTGAAATGGAAATCTGGTAATGATTGTGGATCTAGGATAGCTGATTCAATTTGTAATTGAGAATAGAAAGGGGACGAAATCTGAATGTTGTTTATAAATAACGATGGGAGAAGTATGGTAATGTTTTTGTTAGGGTTTTCTGCAGCTTCTCCATGATCTGGATATCTGGATAAGGTGTCTGCCCGCCCATTGGAGCTTCCTGGTTTATATATGATGGTATAGGAGTATTCTTGAAGTAATGCATGCCATCTTGCTTGGTGCTGCGACAAATCTTGTGATTTTTTGAAGAATTCTAAATTTTTGTGATCTGTCCATACTTTGAAATGCTTCTTTCCCAAAAGATATGGTCGCCACTCTTGGAAAGCTCATACAATGGCAAGAAGTTCTTTATCTCCAACTGGATAATTCCATTCTGCGGAATCAAGGGAATGGGAAATGAATCCAGCGGGCCTCCATAGATTGTCTTCTCCTTTCACTGATAGAACTCCTCCGGTGGCCACATCTGAAGCATCTGTTTCGACTCATAACTCCTTTTGGGGGTCGGGATAAGCCAATAGAGATCCATCAGCAAATTTATTTTTTAATGCTTGAAAGGCCAGTTTTTGTTTTTCCTCGAATCGAAAAGGAGTGTCTTTCTTCGTCAGGTTGTTGAGTGGTCTAGCTATGTCTGCGAAGTTTGGAATAAAATGTCTACAGTAGTTGCACAACCCTAGGAAACCCTAGAGTTGCTTTAGTCTAGTGGGTTCAGGCCATTTGAGAATGTCTGCCACTTTAGACTTTTGCATCTCAACACCCTCTTTGGAAACTACTAAACCTAAGAAGTCTACTTTGTCTTTGGTAAAGAAACATTTTTCAGGTTTAGCATAAAGGTCATTGTTGTGGAGGCGTCGAAGCACCTCTTTGACAACTTCCTCATGCTGTGCCTTACTTTTCCCTTTAGTGAAGATATTGATATCGTCTAAATAAATAAAAACTAGCATATACATTTCATTGAAAATATCGTTCATCATTTGTTGGAAGGTGGGAGGAGAATTGGTCATGCCAAAATACATTACTAATGGTTCGTAAGCTCCTAAGGGGATTACGAAGGCTCTCTTCCATTCATCACCTTCTTTGATTCTGACATTGTTGTATCCCCATCGAAGATCTAGGGTCGTGAAAAGATCTGCTTCTCGTAAATGATCGATGAGGGTGGAAATTAAAGGAAGGGGATAAGAATTTTTTATGGTTCCGGAGTTTAGATATCAGTAGTCCATGACTAATCTCTTTTTTCCATCCTTTTTTGGGATAAAGAAGACAGGAGATATTTGTGGGGACTTGGAGGGTCGGATATATGTATCCTTTAGCGAGTTCCTTTTCTAGGAAGGTATGAACTTCTTCCATTTCACTATCAGAAAGAGGAATAATGTGACCCTTTTTTAGGACAAAGTCGGGATTGAGGTCTATGGTGTGATCTCAAGGTTTCTGTTCTGGCATCCTTTGTGCTTCTTCTTTGGAGAATACATCCAGAAACTCATGATACACCTCCAGGACCTTTTTCTTTAGTCCAGTCTCAATTTGTCTTATACAGCTATACAGGGGGCAAGGGGGTAAGCGAGAGTATACTTGGTTGTGTTTATTGATAAAATGTCCATCCTCCATGCATGAAGTAAGAAGATTGCAATACGGAGTGTACCGCCTGAAGAGAATTTCTTTGGCTACTCAATCAATCCTTGGATTGTGTCGGTAAAGCCAATTGTAACCAATAATTAAGGGGTGGGTGTTGAAATCTGCAATCACGCGCGCAGCCACGTTGTCATCAGATGGATCAAATCCCGGACGCACATGCGCTGCGCGTCCATTACATTCCTCACATACGTTCCTATATTGTACAGATATATTGCCTGACCCACGTATTTAATACTTCATGTATTCCTGTGTCCAGATCTCCTATAGATCCTTTTACCCCTTTTACATAGTATTCAGTATATTCGTATATAAGTTCTGTTCTATCCAACGAGCACCTCAGTCCGTTGCTTCCACATGACAACTGAGGTGAGCTACCATTTACTCGCTATTTACCTATCCGAGCTAATCTGTATGTAGTTTGTCCCTCAATAGGTAAATCCGATATAGTCCGTTGCTTCCGCACAACGACTGAGTTTGTCCCTCGATAGCCGTCACACGCTGATTTCCGTCCCACTAGAAATCTCTCAGGTTATGAGCCCTGCTGTTTCCTACTAGACGAAGATCAACACTGTACTCACCGCCATGTCCATCATCCCTGTCACCACTGATACCCTCCCGAGCAATGTCCCAAAGCTTGATGTAAAGGGAACCAACTGGGTGATCTTCGCTTTCCATTTCCAGATCACTGTTGAGGCCAAGGACTTGTGGGGCCACTTGGATGGCTCTACTGCTTGCCCAAGCTACCCGAATCCTATGAGCACTGACCAGACAACTGAGGTCAACAAATGGGTAAAGGATGAACGGATGGCCAAGCACCTACTTGCACAGCGGATCCCTGACTCGACCGCTTTGCAAGTCCAGAAGAAGACGACCGTGGCTGAAATGTGGATGGAAATCACCAAGGAGTACACTGAAAAAGGAGCATACGCACAGACAGACCTGTGCACACAATTCCTTGAGTCGAAACTTGCAAAAGGGGCCGATGTTCATCAATTTCTTGATGGACTACGGACGAAGAAAGAAGAGCTAGCCGCTGTTGGGGTCAGCATTGACGACACAGATTACTAATCAACGATCATTAAATCCCTACCCAACTTGCTTGCCAACTTCGCATCGAGCCAACTCACTGCAGCTCGTCTGTTTACCACAGCCAAGACATTGGAACCAGACATTTTGATATCCATTATAGCCGAGGAGGCCGACTGTCAGAAGGTGAAACATTCAGCACGTGGAGATGCAAAGGATCGAGATCGCGAGGAGGCAATGGCTGTTGTGCATGGAGGACCGTCTCAAGGACAAGGCAGGGGTGGATGCCACGGAAATGGGAGGCGAAACCCGCTGAAATGTTGGGAGTGCGGATCTACAGAACATCTTGCAGTCTTCCATAAGAAAACAGATAGCGAAAAGAAGCCCACCGGTGCAGCCCACATTGCTGAAGGCGACAGTGACTCAGAGAAAGGCATTTTTGGAGTCCAAGACGACTTGGGTGACGATGAATCCATTCCAGGACTGCTGTCAGCAGAACCCTCGGATAATGAAAATGATGATGGCGATGGCAGAGACTGGTTTTCAGTCATGGATGAGGACGTTTTTGAGGATGTCTGGGATCTTGAAGAGCCCCGAGCGCTGGATGTCGAGGACAAGGTATCCGTCGACTGCGCTGATCCTACTGTGGACACAGAAAACGTTGCAATGGAAACTAATGAAGGACCTACCCCTTCTTGCCAGATCGAACTGTACGACTCTGGAACAACCCACCACATCTCCTCGTATTGCGAGCACTTTGAGAATCTCGTCAATATCCCAGAAAAATCATTCACAGTTGCCAATCATCAAAAATTCGTCGCGACAGTAGTCGGCGACATGATTGTCGAAGTACCAAACAGGTATGACATATCATGTTTGCGCCTCACCGAGGTGTTGTTCTCGCCTGAGGTTGGATACACATTGGTGTCCATTGGTCGTCTTGATGAGCTAGGGCTCTCGACGACCTTTGCAGAAGGATTCTGCATGATCCATGAGTCAGATGGAGAAACAATCGGGCAAATACCACGTACCTCAAAAGGGCTATACCGCGTTGTGCATGAGCATGAGACTGCAAATGCTGCAGGGGAAACCATAATGGTGATGGAGTTGCACCGTCAATATGGACATATCGCCCCATCTGTTGCTCGCCGCCTTGTTGAAAATGGGTTAGTCAGTGGGCTAAAATTCGACGAATCAAAAGATGGAGGTACCTTCTGCGAGTCCTGCATATATGCAAAGGCAACACGCAAGCTGATTGCGAAGATCCAAGAAGGTGAACGGAAGAAAGAAGTCGGTGCACTCGTGTGGTCGGACGTCTGGGGACCCGCGCCAATCGAAACGCTTGGGGGAAGAAGGTACTACGTCACTTTCACAGATGACCACTCATGGTTGACATACCTATGCACTCTTCGCCAAAAGAGCGAAACATTCTCAGCCTACCAGCAGTTTGAGGCCTGGCTAGACCGTCAGCTTGCAGCGAAAGTCCACATGCTCCACTTGGATCGGGGAGGTGAATATACAGGCAACGAATTCGTCCTGTACCTGAAACGGCAAGGTACGGCGCAGCATCTAACAGCACACGATACGCCCCAACACAACAGTGTTGCCGAGCACCTGAATCGGACAATCCTCGAGCGTGTCCGAGCACTACTCCACGCGAGTGGATTGCCGAAATTCCTGTGGGGAGAGGCTGTGTGTCACGTCATCTGGCTGAAAAATAGAACACCTACCAAGGTTCTTGATGGTTTGATGCCCTATGAGGTCACTTTTGGGCAGAAACCTGACCTGAGTCGAGTCCGCGAGTGGGGATCCGAGGTCTATGCAAAGATCGAGCGAGGAGATAAGCTGGGATGGCGCACTGAAAAGGTTAGATGGATGGGAATTGATGAGAAATCGGAAAATGCTTACCATGTATACTGGCCATCAAAACGGATTGTCACCGTTGAGCGAAATGTCTATTGGAGACTGTTGCAGCGCAACATCGAGGGGGAGGAAGAAGGAAATCATCCAAGCGATGTCATGCTTGCATATGTCAGCAACCCCCGTGACACCACCATTCCCAAATCCAGCCCATCCACGCCACAGTCTCATGTCAGCATCACCACAGCCACCATGACTCTGTGCGCTCCTGATCCTATCACCGCACCTCGCCTGAAATAGATCCATCAGCCCAGCTAGCGTGTCCTTGACATCATTAATGGCAAGGCCCTCGACCCAGCTCCACCCTGCGGCATCTAGCTCCCTGACCCAATAGCAGAAAACCCCAAACCAGATGGCAGCCCTACTATATTTGAGGGGGAGGGAATGGCTGATCAAACTCTTGCTGCAGTCGACTATGATGACGACGTCGAACTGGCACTCCAGATGCAGGAGAACATCGCCGAAGCTGAAGCCCTTGAGCCAACATCACTCGCTGAGGTGAAATGCCGTCCCGACTGGCTGCAATGGGAGCAAGGCATACACGAAGAACTTGCAATGCTCAAAAAGGCTGGTACCTGGGAGCTCGTTGAACCACCCATGGGCACAAACATTGTCAAATCGAAATGGGTATTCCACGCTAAAAAGAATGCAGCGGGAAACATCATTCGCTACAAAGCGTGCCTCATCGCACAGGGTTTTTCACAGGTACCCGGCGTCGACTACTTTGACACTTACGCCCCAGTTGCCAAACTTGCGTCTATTCACACTGTTCTCGCTTTAGCTGCCTGCCTTGACCTCGAACTCCATCAGATCGACATCAAGGGTACATATCTCAATGGTGAACTAAATGATGAAGAAACTATTTACATGCGCCAACCCCCCGGCTATGCGGACACAGATCTCCCACGCTATGTTTGCCGTCTACACAAGACGCTCTATGGACTCAAGTAGAGCAGCCGTCGATGGTATCAAAAACTTGTCGACATTCTCATCAGAAATCTGGGATTCAAGTTATGCAAAGTCGACCAGGCTGTCTTCATCAAACGAAGGGAGAAGACGCTCATTATCATTGTTGTACATGTTGATGACTGCACCATAGCCGCATCCGCCCTATCCCTCATCATTGAGCTCAAGGCGCAGATTAGAAAATATGTCGAAATCATGGATCTTGGGGAACTACACTGGCTATTAGGCATTGAGGTAATGCGAAACCGCGAGGAGTGGACAATCGCACTCTCGCAACGGTCTTATTTAGAGTCAATCATCCGCCGTTTCGGATTTGATGACCTCAAGCCCGTCTCAACACCTATGGAACCCCATATCAAGCTCACCAACGCTCAGTCCCCTTCGACAGGCACTGAGTACGCTTCCGTCCAACATATCCCGTACCACAAAGCAATTGGGTCGCTTATGTACGCTGCACTCAGAACGCGCCCAGATATTTCATATGCCGTATCAACAGTCTCACGCTTCTCGAGCAACCCCGGATTGCCCCACTGGGAGGCCGTTCGACGAATCTACAGATACCTAATCGGTACAAAAGACCTACGGCTAACGTATGGATGGACAAGGAAGCCACTGCAAGGCTATACAGATGCAGACAGCAGCATGGCCGAGGATCGGAAAGCTGTATCCAGCTATGCTTTCTTTATAGACGGTGGCGCCGTCTCCTGGGCATCCAAGAAACAAGAGATCGTCTCACTCTCAACAACCAAAAGCGAGTATGTTGCCGCGACACACGCCACAAAAGAGGCACTGTGGCTGCGCTCTTTCATTGGAGAAGTTCTTGTCTCTCTCGATGAGCCCACCATTCTCTTCTCTGACAACCAATCTGCTATCGTGCTTACCAAGGACCATCAGTATCATGCGTGCACCAAGCATATCGACATTCGTTTTCACTTTATCCACTGGGTAGTCAACGATGGCAAAATTCGGCTTATATTCTGCCCTACAAATGACATGGTCGCCGATACCCTCACCAAGGCGCTCCCCTCTCCGAAAGTCAAGCATTTCGCTGCTGAACTCAGACTGTGCACGGATTGAGGGGGAGTGTTGAAATCCGCAATCACACGCACAGCCACGTTGTCATCGGATGGATCAAATCCCGGACGCGTATGCGCTGCGCGTCCATTACATTCCTCGCGTATGTTCCTACATTGTACAGATACATTGCCCGACCCACGTATTTAATACTTCATGTATTCCTGTGTCCAGATCTCCTATAGATCCTTTTACCCCTTTTACATAGTATTCAGTATATTCGTATATAAGTTCTGTTCTATCCAATGAGCACCTCAGTCCATTGCTTTCGCACGACGACTGAGGTAAGCTACCATTTACCCGCTATTTACCTATCCGAGCTAATCTGTATGTAGTTTGTCCCTTGATAGGTAAATCCGATATAGTCCGTTGCTTCCACACGACGACTGAGTTTGTCCCTCGATAGCCGTCGTGCGTTGATTTCCGTCCCACTAGAAATCTCTCAGTGAGAACCCAGTTTTGACATGAAAACGTCAATGGGTTTGCTATGTCCATTTATGGTTAGAATCAAAGGAGTATAATGGGTTATTTGACCAATGGAGCCCATAGTGCCATTAGCATTGGTTACTCCAAAAGAGGAATCAAGGGAATAAAGGGGAATTTGCTTCCTCTTGCAAAAGTCTATGTCTATGAACGTATTAGAAGCTTCTGAGTCTAGAAGGGCCTTAAACATCATTTGATGCCAAGTAACATTAACTAGGTATGTGACTCATATAGAGACTTCCATTTCGTCACTAACATTTGACAGCTGAATTGGTCACATCATCCCAAGAGGGGTTTTTCGAATTTGTCACATAAGGGAATTAAGTACACAATGTTTTTTATCCAGTGCCACACCACAAGTGTGGATGCCCTTTCGGATAGAAATCAATCTACGTATTTGTACATTAAGATCGGAAACCAGGAAATCTGAGTTGCAACAAGAAATCAAACTTGGTCTGCAGTTACCCTCTACAACTGCCGACCCTTTCCTTTTAAAGCCTCGGCGGCCTTGTGAGTGGCTTCTACTTGTAGCCAGTCTCGCCAGTAGGCTTCTACTTCTTCTAATTTATAAGCATCTTCTTCTTCCCTTCTGTGAGATGCTATCCTTTTTGAAGATCTAGGGTCTGTCTCCCGAATTGGAGAGTTGTATGTCAGAATAAGCACATAATTGCCCAAATTGGAGTCCCAGATCATTTGTGCCCTTTGTCGAGGCTGGAAGTGTGGATCATTTGAGGAGCACGCATTTGAGTTCTGGGGACAATTTGGCCAAATATGGCCTCTTTGATGACAACCATAACATTCTTGGTTATCTAGTCATTGTTGCTGGGAAAGCTACCCAGTGGGGAGAGCTCGCATATATTGAGGGGAGGAAAGGGGTCTTGACCTTGAGAAATGAGGAGGAGGTCACAGAGTAAATGAAGATGGGGGGTTGTTTACCTAAGGGAAGCCTTGTGGCCATGGATGGAAAGGAGATCTAGTATTTCCTCTTTCGAGCTGTATCTGCTTGAAACTTCTTCCTACGACTAGTGCCATTTCTGTTCAATTTCAAAAGTCATTTGCCATTATCTGGTAATTTATCATCGTGTGCTGATAAATTCTATAGTCCAATCGTTTCTTGAACATTTCTACTCCATGTTCTGTGGAGATTTCTGCTTCCATCATCAGGATTTTGAAATCCTGTACAAATGTATTGATTGGTTTATTGTTTTGATAACAGCACTCAAGCTCCTTGAATGCTTCATGTACATATCAGGTGAGTTGAAAGAAATTGGTGACGTCTTCTTTTAGACCAGTCCAATCTGGCCATGCGTCAAGACCCCAAGTCACTATTCAACTAACAGTTTCGTCTCTTATCTCATCTTCCTTATGGAGGTATTTGTCCATAGTTAAATAAGTGAATTGCTCCACTTTTCCTTCAAAACAAGATAGGACCGCTATTGCGCGAACCTTATTGAAGTCCCATCTTTGTGCCATAACCCAAAGGTTCAGGCGAGTCCACCAGATCTTCCACTTTTTTCTATCGCCATCCCATTTGCTGGGATCAGCAATCTTCTTCACTACATCTTGGGACCAATCAGCCATCAGGTCCTGGAGTCCTTGTATTAAATCTGCCAGGTCGATGGCCATAATGGGAGAGGGGGGTAATGTGGTTAAAGGGGAGGATGCGTTACTTTCGGTAGTAGAGGAGGGGGTATTGCTCATTCAATGGTGTTCATCACTGAGCGTTCTGCGAGTCTTTGTAATATTTGTAGTATTGGGTTTCAAGTTCTTTTGGGGCTAGATAACCCCCTTTGCAATAGAAGTCGTTTACGTTAAAGAACCAAACAAAGGGTCTTCCTGCAGTGGCATTTGCTCAATGACAATAGAGCAGGTACATGCCAATTCCACTCTCTATAGTTAAAATTTCCCAGACAGAAATATCAAACGATAGCTGCACAAAAAAAACTCTTTCTTCTTCAGCTTTCTGATTACAGGTACTGTTGCTTACTGTGCAGTATCTTCCAACCACACTCTGGGCTCGGGCAGGTATAACCAGACAGGGATAACGATTTCAAAAATTCTTCGGCTAGTAATATGTAACTAGCTAACTCAGACTACTTTTTTACGATGCTCTACCTCCCTAATCACTCAGG